>PVJC01002588.1:0-54433 GCA_004026665.1 Murina feae
TATTGAAATAAGTTTGGAAAACACAGCATACAACATCTGCCACTTGGAGATTCACAATTCAAGAATTCCTACAGGAAAGAGACTTGTGAAACTGTCCAATCAGAATGTCTAAGACCTCTGAGATTACAAACTCTTTTGTCTTGTGAT
The DNA here is from genome assembly GCA_004026665.1 of Murina feae. Classification (NCBI taxonomy): domain Eukaryota; kingdom Metazoa; phylum Chordata; class Mammalia; order Chiroptera; family Vespertilionidae; genus Murina; species Murina feae. The sequence goes on from PVJC01002588.1 coordinate 148, forward strand.
ATTGTGATTTACAGTAAGAAATACAAGCATACCTTGTTTTATTGTGCTTCACATATATTGTGTTTTTACAAAATAAAGGTAAAACCCTCCACCAGCAAAAACGTTTCAGTTCACTGAAGGTTTAGGTGATAGCATTTTTTTTTTAGCAATAAAGTATTTTTTATAGCCCGATAGTTTTTATGTATATTGAAATATTTCTACTTAAGGTATGCATTTTTTAAGGACATAATGCATCCTGGCCAGTGTGGTCCAGTTGGTTGGGTGTCATCCTGTGCTCTGAAAGGTTGTGGGTTTGATTTTAGGTCAAGCTTGTGGGCTGAGGCTTGATGTCTTGGGAAGGGGCATGCAGGAGGCAGCCTATTGATGTTTTTTTCTCTCTTCCTTCCTCTCTCTCTCAATATCAATAAAAATATAGTAAATAAAAAATATTTTTAGTGATTTAAGAGAGGAAGGGAGGGGGAGAGAGAAACATCAATGATGAGAATCATTGATTGGCTGCCTCCTATGGGGATCAAGCCCACAACCCAGGGATGTGTCCCTGATCAGAATCGAATCCATGACCCTTCTGTCTGCAAGTTGATGCTCTATCCACTGAGTTAAACCAGTCAGGACAGTAAAAAAATATTTTTAAAAAGACATACTGCTATTGTACACTTAATAGACTACAGTATAGTGTAAATAACTTTTATAGACACTGGGAAATCAAAAAGTTCCTATGACTTGCTTTATGGTGATATTTGCTTTATTGTGGCTTCCTGGAACCAAATCCACACTATCTCTGAGGTATGCCTGTATATATTTGTTTTTTGCCCATGTTTCTGGCAACTCCCCACTTTGAAATTTCCTAAGTGTTGCAAACAACAGAGGTATTGTTTGTTATGTTAATAAGGTGGATTTTGGAAAGCATTCTAGATGGGGGCTGGTTGCCATGACTGGAGGGTTGGAACTTTCAGTACCACCTCCCTGACCTCCTGGGGAGAGGGGAAGGAGAACAAATCAATCATCAGTGGCCAAGGATTTAGTCCAGGGGTGGGACACCTTTTTTGTGCCAAGGGCCATTTGGATATTTATAACATCCTTCTCGGGCCATACAAAATTAACAACTCAAAAATTACCTGCTAGTGTCAAACATTTAATTAATTCACCCTTACATGCCTTGGCAGGGCCAGACCCAACAATTCTGTGGGCCTTATACACCCTCAGGCCCAACATTCCCCGTCCTGATTAACCACTCAGACCTATGTAAGTGTGAGAATAAACAAATAATCTTTTCTGTCAAAGAACAGTTTAGACAACTGCCATTTTGAATTGCGTGACTTGGCAGCCACCATGTTGGCTGCGTGGCTTGCAGCTCCCCTGGGGGTCACCATCTTGAAACAGCAAAAGCCAACCCCTCTCTTTGAATTAGCCAGTAGGGAAAGACTGTGCGCCTGAGCTCCAATCAAGGACAAGGGAGAGGTCACGTGCGTCAGTTAGAAGCACAAGTGACAACATAGGCTTGTAATTGGCATCTGAAGTAAGGGTAGGGGGACATTCTTGTAGGACTGAGCCCTTAACCTGTGGAACCCGATGCTAACTCCAGATAGCCAGTGTTAGAAGTTAATTGAATGGTAGGACACCCAGCTCCTGTTTAAGAATTTCTTGTTGGTTTGGAGAAACCCCCTCTCCATGTTGGAGTTGGTACCAGACTCCATTTAGTGCAATAATACCTATTAAAATTCTATCAAGATAATATTCTGAGAAATACTTACATGTTGGGAAACTCTGGCCTATAGAATAAAGTCCAGAATTCCATAGTCCAGTTTTCAAGATTTTGACCACTGGGCTCCAAGCTTCATCTCTTCCCATGTCTACGACCCCGGCCAAACTTCCTGCCCTTGGAGATAGCAGACTTCTGAGATCGGCATGTTGCCCTTCCTCACACCTAGCCTTCTCCTGGGACTGGCCACTTTGCAGGGTGACTCCCACCTTGTTCTCAATCTGTGCAAGTTCTCTCCATCCTCCAAGACTCAGTTTGGGTCCCTTCTCCTCCACGAAATCTTCCAATGTGTGTCCATCTCTGAACTCCTAATTTTGTTGATTGTGCATCTTTTGGCCAGACACTATGTGGTGCCTTGTGACCTCTTGTACAGAGTTCCTGGAGCTTGTATTGCTGCTGTAATTGTGGTGGTTTTTATCTTGACTTCTCACTGACCCCTTGAAAGTAGTGACCATATGTAGGTTCGTTTAGTCCTGGTACAAGGCTTTCTGCATAGTAGGTGCCCAGTAAATAGTTGTTGGTTTATTTAATGTCTTTTGAATCTTATGGTTTTGATTTCTTTTGCAGCTGGTGCTGTCTGACCTCCTGAGCCGTATTGGTCATGGCCCTCAGGGTCCTTCTGGAGGGTAGTGTGCTGATCAAACGCTGAGTGGGTTATGTGACTTTCTAGGGTAACCATACAAAGGAAGGGCTGGGAGGACACAGCCTCTGAGAAAGATTTGGGGAAGGGAGTGACAAGCTGATTATGTGGCTTAAGGGAGAGAAAATTCTGGCACCAGTTTCTGCCTCTAACTCCTCTCTGCCTTCTAGGGCCTCAGCCCAGCAGCCGGTAAAAAGGGGGCTGGGTCTCAACTTTTCTCCATAGCCAACACCGACTGTCCATGTTCCCACACTTTCCCTATTTCCACGGGTCACTGGGGTCCTGGCACTTCCAGTATTTCTGTAATGCCACCCAGTCCTCTCCCCTCAGAACGTAAGCTACCACTGGCAAAGCTTTGGATCTGCTCTGATTCGTGAAGGGAGTTGTATGGTCAATGGGAACACGGAAGACAGTGAAGGCCATCTGTAAGTGGACTGTGAGACCTTGGGAGCCTGACTGTTTACAATCCAGGCCAAAGAGAAGCTGCTTCTACTAGTAAATAAGCCTGGATTGCAGGCAGCTAGTGTTTCGACCTTCCGCACGTTCCCCTCCCACTGCATGCCGTTTTCCTGTTTTCTGTACTCATAGAACCTTGTGTTGGGAAAGTCTGGGGGGCTGCAAAACAAAAGCACCCGCTGGCCACCCCCAGTGCGACCTGTCTGCAGGTCAGGTGAGTCTTTAATGGAAAAACTTCACTGGCGGCAGCTGGTGCGGTGGTAAACCTCACTGGTAAACACCACCGGTGCGCACACAAGTCCTAATAAACGCATGTCGTTCACAGCCAGTCTTACAGGTTATTTCTTTGGAATTCACAAACAACACACTGAGATTTTCTGGGACCTCAGCACTTTGCGTAACAGGAGTAAATTCACACATTGTCCTCATTAGCCACAAGTAACTTCAGGGCTTTGAGGTTGGGGTCTTGTGTATCTCCCAGGTGTTCAAGGGCTGTAGGTCCCAGCCTTCACTCGGCATCAGGACAACCTGCAGAGCTTAAAAGACGTAGGTCCCACCCCAGAGCTCTGGACCAGCAGGCCCCGGGCAGGGCTGCAGATTTTACATCTGTAACAAGTTCTGCCAATCTGAGGCCCACACTTTGAGGATCATTGGTTTTGGACATCACTTCCTTCCAGCTCTTCCAGCCCTGCCACTGGCAGCAAATACCTCCTCACTGAAGGGGGCGCTCAGTGATTTCAGTGACTTTTGTTATTCTGGGGATGGTTTGACTTCCATTTAAGTCTCTAATTCTTTTGGTGAACTGATGCACAACGGAAAGTGAGAGGAAATTAGGAATAAAAAGATACCAGAGCTGAGCAAATGGTAGAGACAGTATTTAAACTCTAGTCATTCAGATTGAAAAACTCCTTCTTTTATCCACTCAGTATGTTCTCTTGGGCACCCTTTAATAAAAACCAGTGTCAGGTGGAAGATAACAACTGCTTACCAGCCTCTTTCTGGTAGTGGTTGAGCATATTTCAAATGAGATGGTTCAAGTAAACACTTACAAGCCTGACACAGAACAGCATCCAACACATTCGCATGGAAGGACATCCTATTGCACAGAGATTAGAAGCACAGCTCCTAGGCCGGGGTGTCTGGGCTTGAGTCCTGGCTCTGCCACTTATTAGCTATGTGACTTCGGGCAAGTAAGTTAAGTTCGCTGTAACTCAGTCTCTGCAGCTGTCAAGTGGGGCTGCTCATAGTGCTTCCAGGATTACACTGGGTTCAACTGAATTACTATCTGTACAATACTGAGGACAGTTCCTGGCTCATTAGAGGCACTCAATAAGTATGTGCTGATTCATGGTTGAATGTTTTTGTGCAAACTAAGCAGAAAGAGCCTTGTAACCCCAAACTCATTGGGGTTATTGTGTACACTTCTCTCCACTGAAAGTGGGAGCAGGGGTCACACAAGCTGGGTTCTAATCTTCTCTAAAATCTGCTCCTTAATTATGTGAGCTGGAACATGGAGAAATATTCGTAATATATTCATTGGAAAATAATATAATCAACCTGATTGGATTTACTAGTAGATAACAGTAACTACTTCTTAGGATATTTTGAAGATTATATGAGTTGAATTGTATGTTAAGGTGTTAGCACTGTGCCTGGCATGCCTGTGTCCTCCGCGCGTTAGCAGGTTTTCTGAGTTGTCACAGCATGTGGGCTTGATGGCCACCGGTCAATTTTCCAAAGGACATCACCTGTGAGGCCAGTGCAGAACTGCACAGGTGCAGAAGCCTACGGGAGAACAGACTATCACCCTGCCTGCTTAGGTTCTTGCGCTCATTTGTTAGAGCAGCCCACCCGGTGTTGTATGTTTCCGGGGTAGTCATTCTCTCCAAATAGCTTGGCCCTGACGGGATTGTGTTTTGAACCGATGTGTCAAGTGCACTTATACCTCAGATGGATTTCTTCTGGTCTTGCAACTAATACATTTTTTTATAAAGCACACAGTTTCCTTTCAAGATACAGAGAGGATATCCTTTTCTACTTTTTCTGTCAAGCTTCAGAATGACTGTTTTCCCCTTCAAAATAAAGCATTATCCTCCAGAGTCCTGTAAATAGGCTCCAGGTATATATTACTGAAGAAACAAGGGGTTACATGTTATTGGAGTATTGAGGAGGTACATGTTACTGGAGTAATGAGAATGTATGTGTTACTGGAATAACAAGCTGAAGTTTTCACTGGCACTTACGTGATATGTCAGAAGCCTGTATCATAAAAGTTTACATAGATATTTCAGGTATTCCTAAGAGTACGTAAGAGGGGAGCATTACATATATGCAAATATGTAGACCACTAAGCCTTTTACTTCCTTTACCTTTATTTATTTTGAAAATGACATATGTTCATTTAAAAAATGTACATCAATAATCTTTTAAAGTCAGAGATAACCACTGTTCACAGCTTTCTATTATTTTCTTCTGTGCACGCATACAAATATTCCTTTTACAAAATTGGTCAGGCTGATGGTTAACACATCATCTATACCTCTCTAGAACTGTTGGTGGCTTTTTGTATATATTTTTCGGACTGCAATTTGTCCATGTTTGTAGTTACAATTACAATTAAATCCAACTTTATAAAAATAAATACGTTTTTGAAATTTAAAAAATCCAATCAGGTTGAACATATTATTTTGCAATAAGTATATTATGAACATTTCTCCATGCCATTAAATATTCTTCTACATTATTAAAAAACTTAAAAAATAACTTTCTCATTGCAAAGGCAGCACATTTTCATCACAGAAAAGTTAATTTAGGTAAACAATAGGTAAAAATTTTAAAGTAACCATAATCTCACCATTTAGAGGTAGCCATTGTCAAACATTTTGGTGTGTGTTCCCTTAGACTCTTTTCTATGAAGTATGTGTATTAGAAAAAAAATCCTGCATATTTTTGTGACCTACTTTTTCCTATTAATTGACTATGGATCTCGATGTCCATATTTTTGTGACCTGCTTTTCCTATTAATTGACTATGGATCTCGATGTATACTACTTAAAATGGCTGCATAGTATTCCACTTTAAGGATGTAGTATAATTTTAAATATTATTGGATATACGCATTAATTTTTTTAACCATTTAAACTATGTTGTGATGAACACCCTGTGGCTTAATCTTTGGGCAAATCTTTATTTCTTTCAGATAAATTTCTTCAAGTAGAATTGCTGAGTCAAAAGTGTTGCATTTTATTTGTATTGCCAAACTGCCCTCACAAATATTATACCATTAACATGACTATCAGTACTGTTCACCACAAGAAACACTGCTGATATGTCTCTTTCCATTTTTGCTAATTGAATAACTCAAATATTTGACATTTCTGGTTTAATTTTAGTATTTTAATATTTATTGGCCATTTTATTTATGAGTTGGATATGTACTTTGTACTAAGTATATGCTTTCTTAAAATACATTTTTCTACAAATACTTTCCTCATTTTGCCATTTGCTATTTAAAAGTTTTAGTTAATAAAATGAATTAAATTTTATTTGATAATTGCTTCCTATGGCACTATTTTTGGGAAATCCTTTATCTCCTCAGGCTTATTATAAATATTAATTTAAATTTCAAATATTTTTATGACTTGTTTTACTTAAATCTGGAATTAATTGACACATATAGAGTAAGGTAGAAGAGTCTAATGCTATTATTATTTAACTAGAGGCCTGGTGCACAAAATTTGTGCGGGGGAGAGGGGAAAGTGTGAGTCTCAGCCCAGCCTGCACCCTCTCCAATCTGGAACCCCTCAAGGGATGTCTGACTGCCCATTTAGGCCCAATCCTAAATGGACAGTTGGACATCTCTCTCACAATCCAGGAATTCTGCCTGCCTGATTGCCTCTAACCACTTCTTTCTGCCAGCCTGATCACCCCCTAACCACTCCCCTGCCAGGCTGATAGATGTGTAACTGCTCCCCTGCCAGCCCAATTACCCCCATCTGCCCTCCCCTGCTGGCCTGGTCATCCCTAACTGCCCTTCCCTGCTGGTCCAGTCACCCCTAACTGCCCTCCCCTGCAAGCCTGGTCACCCCCAACTGCCCTCCCCTATAGGCCTTGTCTCTTCCAACTGCCCTCCCCTGTAGGCCTGGTTGCCTCCAACTGCCCTCCCTTGCCAGCCCGCTCACCCCTAACTGCTCTCCCCTACAGGCCTGGTCGCCCCCAACTGCCCTTCCCTGCTGGCCATCTTGTGGTGGCCATCTTTGACCACATGTGAGTGGCCATCTTGTGTTTTGGAGTGATGGTCAATTTGCATATTACCTCTTCATTATATAGGATAATCACTGTATTATTTATTTTTAAAATATATTTTTATTTATTTTAGAGAGAAAAGGAGAGGGACAGCAAGAGAGAAACATAGATGATGAGAGAGAATCATCAATTGGCTGCCTCTTGTAGGACCCCCACTGGGGATCGAGTCCACAACCTGGGCATGTGCCCTTGACTGGAATTGAACCCAAGACCCTTCAGTTTGAAGGCCAACACTCTATCTACGGAGCCAAACCAGCTAGGGTTACTTAGTAATCACTTTAAAGGGATTATACATTCACAGAATTCTGCAGCCATCACCACTATCTAATTTTAGAACATTTTCATCATTTCAACAAGAAACGCTGCATCCATTAGCCATCACTCCTCATTACTGCTCCCTCTCTCAGCCCTAGGCAACTATTAATTACCTACTGTCTCTATGTATTTGCCTATTGCAGACATTTCACAGAAATACAATCATAGAATATGTGACCTTTGTATCTAGTATTTTTCACTTAGCATAATGTTTTCAAGGTTCATCCATGTTAGCATGTATCAGAACCTCATTTTTATTGATGAAGAATATTCCATTGTGTGGATATGCCACATTTGTTTATTCATTCATCAGTTGATGGGTATTCAAGTTGTTTCTACTTTGTGGCTATTATGAATAATGCTGCTCTGAACATTTGTGTGCAAATCTTTGTGTGCAGATGTTTTTAGTTCTCTTGGGTATATACCTAGAAGTGCAATTGCTAGGTCAGATGATAACTCTATGTTTTTTTTTAATGTATTTTATTGATTTTTTTACAGAGAAAGGGAGAGGGATAGTTAGAAACATTGATGAGAGAGGAACATCAATTCAGCTGCCTTCTGTACACTCTCTACTGGGGATGTGCCTGCAACCAAGGTATATGCCCTTGACTGGAATCGAACCTGGGACCCTTCAGTCCGCAGGCCGACGCTCTATCCACTGAGCCAAACCAGTTAGGGCAGTAACTCTATGTTTAACTTTTAGAGGAACAACAATCTTTTCCAAAGGGAAAAGCAAAATTGAGGGTCCAATTTCTTCACATTGTCACCAGTGCTCCTTATTGTTTGGCATTTTGACTATAGCCATCTTTGTAGGTTTAAAGTGGTTTTTCATTGTGATTTTGATTTGCATTTCCCTAATGACTTATGATGCCATCTTTTCATGTGCTTTACAGCCTATTGAACATTTTTATATTTTTGAAGACTGTTCCCATCTTTTGCCCAATTTTATTTATTAAAAGCAGCTTATTTTTTAAATACATTTTTTACTGATTTCAGAGAGGAAGGAAGAGGGAGAGAGAGAAACATCAATGATGAGAGTGAATCATTGATCAGCTGCCTTCTGCAGACCCCACATTGAGGATGGAGCCCATAATCTGGGCATGTACACTGACCAGGAATTTATCCATGACCTCCTGGTTCATAGATCTATACTCAACCACTGAGCCACACCAGCTGGGCACATCTTAAAAAAAAATCCTCTGTCTTTAGACATAGAGGAAAGGAGAAAGAGAGAGAGAAACATTGATTTGTTGCCTATGGTATGAATCCCGAGCACCCTAACTGGGGATCAAACCCATAACCAGGGTATGTCCTGACTGGGAATTGAACCAACTGAGTCACAGTGGCTATGGCTAACCCACTTTTGAATTGGGTTGTGTGTTTTTTTTTAAAAAAGTTGATTTTAGAGAGGGAGGAATGGAGAGAGAGAGGTAAAAGAGATACATCTATTGATCAGTTGCCTCCTATATGCACCCTGACAGGGAATTAAACCGCAACCTAGGTATGTGGTCTGGCTAGAAGTCAAACCTTGACCTTCTGGTGCACTGGAGGATGCTCCAACCAACTAAGCCACACTGGCCAGAGATTTTGTTTTTGAATTGTAAAAGTTCTTTCTATATTCTGGCTTTTCTTCTGCATTCACTTTTTCAAATGAATTCAGACTAATTTCATCAACTTCCACCACCTCCTCCTTGTCACCTCCTAAGTTATTGGGTATTTTCCAATTAAAAGTAATTTCTCGGTGTTTGAGAGTTTGTTCCTTTTCTAAAGCTGTGTGTTATGATGCAAGTCTAGGCATGATCAAGGTGCATTTGACCATAGTATGGCCAATAGCCAATGTCTAGGAGTCAGTCTAACGTTTAAAATATGCCCATTCCGCCATAACTGGTGAGCCAGTCCCACTGGGACAAAACAAAGACAGCTCCCAGGAACACCAAAAGGAGGTGGACGGGACAAACACGCTTAAACAGCACATGACTTAAACCATAGAAACAAACACAATCTTTGTTTTTTGTGTTAATCCTCACCCGAGGATATTTTTTCCATTGATTTTTAGAGAGAGAGAGAGTGGGGAGAGAGAAAATTAATGTAAGAAAAACACATTGATTGGTTACCTCCCCCATATGCCCTGACTGGGCCAGGGAGTGAACCTGCAACTCAGGTACAATGAGCCCTTGACCAGGAATCAAATCCAGGACCTTTGGTGTGCTGGCGGATGCTCTAACCATTGAGCATACCAGCTATGGCAACGGGCATTTGGAGGGTGCTAAACTCTGATATACAGACTGTCATTTATTATAATGTATTCCCTTTCTCTCTCCATTGCTAAAGTACAGCAGAAAGTAGCTTTTCTACCAGAATGTGCAATTGGTCCCCCACTTCATCGAACCAATTTAGGACACTCGATTTCCTTTGTAAAATTGATTTTTCTCTCCATCTTCACATTGAGGGCCCTTCAGGTCTTCAATCTGTTAGAGCATTGTGGTGGAGAGAAGGCACACCTGGATGTTGAGAGGGCTGGTTTCTGACCAGCTCCCCCATTTAACACACTTGCATCCATTTCATTTTTGGAAAGTATTTTAAAGGAATCATCTCAAGTCACTTTGCTTCAAAATTTAGATTAAAAATATCCTCCAATTTCTCAGCATTAACAGATTATAAAAAATGGCGCTGGCATATCCAGTGTGTCTGGGACATCAGTAGGAGCAAAGCACATCACACTATGGGTTTTGCCATCAGGCTCTGGTCCTAGATCACTCTTTGGCCTTTTCATTGACTCTTTCACATTCTTTTAATTTCACTGATAATAAAATGGGCATAAACAAATGTATGTATGTACATAATATACAGTATTTATATTTCAGGGGGCATGATCAGTTTCATGCTTCTGCAGTTACAAAATGCAGAGGCATTGATTGGTGTCAATTCAAAGTGTTGCTTTAAATCATTAGTTATCAATTCTCTTGGGGCCACCCAGCATCTCTCTCGTGGGCCCACTGACACAATTTCGTCGCCATTTATAAAGAGTGGTGTAGGGACAATGGAAGTGCACGTGATCCAAGACTACAGGAAGGAAATGGAGTCGTGTAGCCACTAATGCTCGCCATCTGTCCCAGTCCACTCTTGCTGGGGCAGAGGGAGAGGGGGTGTCCTGAAATGTGCTTTCACCAGAGCCTGAAATCTTAATGGCCTTACAGATAAGAGCCCTGACATCCTGAGGCCTAGATTCCAGAGGAAAAATAGATGATAAAAACCACATAAATAGCAAGACAATTTCAGAGAGCGGCAAGGGTCACTGACTAGATGGTGGAGACTGGTGGTCACTTGTGAGCAGATAATCACGAATCCCTTGGAGATGATGAAATTTAATCAATTGAGACGTGAACTACATGTAATGAATAGTGCTTCATATCTCGAGTGCCTCTAGTTTGGACAAAGCTTACACATTTAAGTTCCCCTCTCTAGTTCAGGAACACAACGTGCCTTATATGTCGGTGTTTCCCAGGATCGTAGTCATTCAAGAGTGATCGTCAGAATGAGCACCGTGCCTGCTGTACCAGCCTAGCCAGTGCCATGCATACCCCGAGTGTCCAAATGCTTGCTGAGTGAATGAATGGAATAACATCTGAACCTGAACTCACATGTCATCCTCCAAATCCCTCCACCTAGTGTTCCCGGTCTTAGCCAACTAACACTCCCGTGGTTCCCCGGGCAGAGACCTGTGTCAACTCCAACACTTCCTCACACTGATGACAGAGCCCTTTGGGGCTGTCAGCTAGGCAACATGTAAAACACCAGTGTGTGGGAGCAAGGGCATCATCCCGGAGGCCTTGGGCCACATAATGTGAAGTGGGCCCCTTACAAATAATTTCATGGCACAAAGGGCCACATGAAGCCTGGGGGGCATGTGGCAGGAGTGGCAGGCTGGTGTCAGGCTCCCAGTCTCCACAGGTGCAGGTATGGGAAAGACTGGCTATAGTTTATTTAGATGTTCTATTTTTGCAAGCAAGTCATGTTGTTGCTGCCTCTTTTGCAACCCAGCTGCTCACTTCAGTAGCTGTTCCTCCTCACCACCCCACACCTGGGAGTGCTCTAGGCTGGGGGGCTGGGAAAGACTGTGGGATGTAGGAGGGGCAGGTACCTAGAGAGGAGTAGCATCCTCCTGTGTTCAGAGAAGAAAATTAAAGTGTTTGTTTTTTAATATATTTTTTATTGATTTCAGAGAGAGGAAAGGAGAGAGAGAGAGAAACATCAATGATGAGAGAAAATCATTGGTTGGCTGCCTCCTGCATACCCTACACTGGGGATTGAGCCTGCAACCCGGGCATGTGCCCTGACTGGGAATCAAACTGTGACCTCCTGGTTCATAGGTCGATGCTCAACAGAGTCATGCCGGCTGGGCATAAAACATTTATGTTTTAACAGCCACTTTGTAAGAGAGAAGATTGATTTGTCCCTCTGATGTGTTGTTTCCATAGAAGCAGGGCTTACCTTTAAAGTGAAGATTTTAAAGCAACCTAATTCATGTAAAACGAGGCTTCAAGCATATCAGCGCTTAATGCTTAAGTATTACTGGGGCACCTGCTGCAGCCATTGATCTGGCTGCCGGGCAGAGCCCGTGGCTCACCATGTTTGAAGATGATCTAAGAAATTTAGTTTATTCTTAAAAATTTATCTCCTTCAGAAGGAGATAAAACTTCTTGGGTAAGATCACCAGAATATTAATAAATACCTTTTAATTAATGACCAGTATTGACTCCTCTTCATAACCATGGGAGGAATGGCACACAGGTATGAAACAGGCACTTTCAATTAAAGTAATTTATTGTATTCTTCCAGGATGGGCATAAAGAGCGTCTTGGGGATTGATATCACAACACAATGTCATACACCATTCTCACTGCTAGCCTTGTGTTGAACTTTTTTAAAGAACACAGTAATTTTAAAAAATCTAAATATTTACATATTAATAAAACATATATACAGAAGATTGAGACATTATTCATAGATATGGAATAATTTGCTTTTGCTAAGAAAGCCTATAGAAAGGATTTCTGAATAAAGTCTGAACAGTAGTCACAGGAAGTAAACACAAATACAATTTTAATTTATAAAATGTGATTCCACTCTTGCAGTTGTATGATATGTATTTCCACTTTGGGGACCCATTGCACATACTCGTGAGTTGAACAGTCCCCACCCTCCTCAGGGGTGAACACACTACGCTGTCGCTCAGCCTTGGGAGGACGCGCTCCGAACGGTCGTGGTGTACACTTAACAGATGCCACAGTGAGAAGGTGAGCATTCTGCCTCTATTAGCGACATAGTCATCGTGTTGTAAGAGAGCTGAAAGGGCACTAATTAATCTTTCCAGTTCCCTTGGGAAATACTTTCTTCTGAGAGGCAGCAGACCAGTTTGAAAAAATATGTTGCAGAAAAACAAAGGCCCTGTTCACAGTATCTTACCAGACTTGGTGATCAGAGGGGCTGGTCAAGGGAGTGATTACCAGCTCGCCTCGCATGCAAAAGGCTAACTAAGGGTGTGATGGAAACAACCACTCTGAAACTCCAAAAAGACAGCGAACAAAAGACACACATACATGACTACCACTGCTGGTTAATGAGCTGGTCTTCAGTGGAAAACATTCATCCCAGAGCTCCCTCCTTCGCTGAGGCTTAGCTGTTCAGTGTGATGTGGCACAAGTACCTTGGACAGGGGAGTAAGGCATTTAGGTGCTAGGCCTGGCCAGGCCACTGATGGGTTACCTGGCCCTGGGTAACCACCCTCACTCCCCAGCTGCCTCCTTTAGTCCTACTAATAAGGGACATCTACAATAACTCTGAGCTCTAACACTCTCTGACTCAATAAAATAAGTGCTAAGGAAATGCATTAAATAGCAGCACAGTAATTCCCCGCCCCCCTGGGGTTTGGTGTTTCTAGTCCACATTTCTTTCAAGCCAAGTTTTGGCCTTTGGGTCAAGTGCCAAAGTTTCAAGATAATTTGCTTTATGAAATAAATGAGGTGTCATGCAGTGTTTCTAAATAAATTGGTATTTTAAATTCACCATCTTATGAGAGAAAGGAATCCAGACATAAATATTTCTGTGAAACAAATATGCACATGGCATGATCTCTCTAAAATGAATCCAGATTTTCATTTGTTGGACTTATATAAAGTGGAGTGTAAGTGTACTAGGAAACAAATAAAATACGTAACATTAATGGAGTACGTGTGTGGCGGGTTGTCAGAACATTGACCCACTCACTTGGCTAAACCATCTGTCAACATAGCTGGCAGGTATCAAGTAGGTAACTGCTTACTTTGAGTTTCTCACCTTCCAATGAAGTACTTGTCGCTGTGTCGATACCACCTCCTAAGAGGTTTTTCTTTCATAGGAATTGATATATCACTTGCTCTTATCCTATATAATAAAGAGCTAATATGCTAATTAGACCAAACAGCAGAACTACCGTTCAGATGACCTTCTGGATGAAGCCGGGACTGCGAGGGCCGAGGCAGCCGGGGCTGTGAGGGCCAAGCCCCTTGCACAAATTTCATACATCGGGCCTCTAGTTCAGTTATAAGTGGTTATTTTGGGGGAACTGATGTCACAAATGATTTCATCTAACAAAGCAGGACTATCCTGTCTCCCAAAACATCTTTTTCATCTTTTAAGCTGATGAAGATCTAATTAATTTTAACAATTGCTCCCTTTTCAGTACTGGAAAGTGCCATTCTCCTTTATATAGCATCTAAAAATTTATGTTAAAATAAATATGCTTCAAAACTCCAAATATTCACATTGAGATTATGGACAAAAAAACAGGGAAGAGAGAGCTACTTATTTTTAATGGACAATAAACTACCTGAATCAGATGTTGGACTTCAAGGGTGATATATCAACTCTAGGAATGATTTTTAAAAATTGGAGGCTTGCTTATCACAGTTGACAAAGACAGTGCATAAAAACTATTCAAACGGGACAGGTAAACCTCACAGAACACGCACACTCTGCTGTACACTGAAATGCTAATGTGGATCTCTGAGGAAATTCAAAGGGAAGAGGTGCATATGCTAATGAGCATTGTCACTGAATGAAAGTCTAGGCAGTGAAATCTGGCTCTGTGTCTTCCTTGTTTTCTCTCCTGGTGTCAAATATATTACCTACAACAGAGAAAGAAAATGAAGGGGGCACTTCTCTGAAGGCAGCTGCACACTTCCCTATGACATGGCTAGAGGTAGTTTGTATACGTGAAGAACGTTGTTGCTGAGGTGTCTGTGTTTCATGTTTAAATCATACATTTTTAGCCAAGACTTTAGTTGTGCTAAATAAACAACTTTAGCCATTAGGAATTTGTAATGATTATTTTCGTAAGGAAGCCCTTGAATGTGTGTCACTATTAGAGAATGTCCATATGTTTGTCCAGTATCAGAAAAGAGGCAAATAAAATGATTTATCTGTCAAACAAATTACCATGCAATTATTCAAATATGAAAACATGTATGAAAAACTGTAATTTTTCAATTAAAATTAAAAGTGCTTATTAGGTTAAAAAAATCCAACTCAGGAAATAAAATTTTATATATTTCATCTCCATTGGCTAAATCAAATAAAGAGAAAAGTCTGGGGCGGGGGTGGGGGGGGGAAATACCCAATAATGATTGTCTCTGGGTGGAAAATCTAAAATTAATTTACATTTTCTCCCTTATACTTTTCTTTATTAATGTTTAAAATGTACGTAAAGGGATGTGAATCGATGACAAAGACTGGTAGGCCCAGCTGAGCTCCGCACTACTCGATTTCAAACTCAGAAGCTTCCTTATCGCATTTTAGAAAGCACTGTTGTGATTTACTTTCTCTATGCTCTTTTTTCCCACCACAAACTGTCACCAAGTCCTGGAAAGTTTCTGCCATCATCAGTCGCACCCTCCACACCAGGCCCATCAAAGTGGGTGGGGCCTTTGAAGGCAGGTGTTTGTTCACCACAACCTAACACAGTGCTGATTCCTGGGAGCTACTCCAAAATGCTCAGGGTTGAAGGGAAAAAAATTAAGAAAATGTTTTTCCACTATAAGATCTCTATCCATTTCTGCTCAGTCTAGACACAGAAGTTTGCTTAAATGAAATGGATTGAAACAAATGTCATTTGGCTGCCAGACTATAACCCTGACCTGTTAGACTATGATTCATACATTTACACTCTCCTCTACGCTCCTCACTATACATGAATTTGGAAGAAAAAAAACCCTAAAGTTAATATAAGCATTGTTAAATCTTTAATAGCTCAGATAAACACGATAAAGAAAGTCTGACCAGTGAGCCTCAAATCCCAGGAGGAAGCGCCTGTACAAGTAAGGTGGGGTCTCCTGGGGTGCACACAAGGAGGGAAAGGTTAGTAACAGTCTGGTATTCAGAGAGGCCACCAGACTAGGGTTTTACTTCAGTGGTAATCAAGAGATAGGCTACTCTAATCAAAATTATTTAATTTCATTACTACAAATTTTGGGCACCAATCTGGGAATTCTTTTCCCCCTTTTCTAAATGGTAAACAGTATTTCTTTTTATCATGCTGTTTAGTAGTTTGTGTTAAATGTCTGTCAAGAGTCTAGTGAAAAGACTTATAGGGCCATTCTACTCCTGTCTTCATTATGACCTCACAGCACTGGGCAATATTCTAGAAAGAATTCCATGAGTTGGAAACTACAGTGGACTTCGGGGGACTTACGATGGACATTGTATTTGTGGAGACTATGGGACAGTGAGATAGAATTCTGAAGGGAATAGCACATCCATCAACTCTTGGGATCTTTAGGAAACATGCCAAGGAAAGCTGGCTTTGGCTTAGGTGTAAGAAAGCTTATGCGGTGCAATGACTGGGAGTCGAGAGGCCACCAACAGCTGTGAGACCTTGAGAAAGTCAATTAGTGTTTCTGGGCCTCAGGCTGTTTTACCTGTAAAATAAAAGGACTGGATAAAAAGGAGGCATGGGACTAGATGATCTCTAACGTTCCTTCACTCTCAGGGTCCTTAAAGCCCTTTTTGGTCCCATGAGGGGATCTACCATCCTATTTCAATTTTCTCATCTGAAACATCTCTCTGCCTCCATCTTCAGGTATGGAAACACAAAAGGAATGGTTTTCAAGTAACAGTAATTTTTAAAAGCCCACTGTGTCAGATGACAGTGAGGATAGACAGTGCAAATGCCCTGGGGCCGTGGGCTGGAGTGGGAGGAACCTGGACAGCACAACCAGAGCAGCATGGCATTCCTCCAAGGGGCCTCCCGAACTGCATAGTTCCATTATTATTAGCTGCACTTGGTGAGTCTACTGGGAATGGGCCAGGGGTGATAAGCACACGACCGTTCTGAGTTGTTCTGATATTTGGAGGACAGATGGGAAGGAACAGTAGAGATCATGCATTTCGATTCTCTTAATTCATAAATGTGGAAACATAGCCAAATAAGAAAAGAAATCTATTTTATGTAATGATTATATAGTAGAACTTTATATAAGCAGGTCCTTTATTATTTGCCCACTGACCTGTTGCTTAGCTACTCAATGGCAGAAAGCACTGTATTTACCTGGTTGAGCTTTCTCGCTGCTCCAATGTTCTCTGACATATGTATGCCCTACATCTGTGAACTCTTGGTTGTCACCTCAGGGTAAGTGCTATCAATGAACATATGACCTAGTAGAGTGCTCACACAGACTAGCTACTCCATTCATATTTGCTGACTTCCATTTATATTTGCCTGCCCACATCTAGAGAGGAAAACACTGACTTGAGCTTTTTTCACTTAAAGAGGATTTTTGGGCATCTGGGTTTTGTGGGCAGAAAATCTTCATGTATTATTTTGAGGGCAGTCAATAGAGTCATGAGGCCAACTGAGGAATAAACTGTTCGCCACGTGGCTTGTGGATTAGACACCTGTCCCTCTGGCTCTTGGGTATGAACTGATGCAGAGGCAGAAGGCCAGGGTCAGAAGGATATCACTTGAGAGTTAAATAATGTGGTCAGAATTACGTCTATGGCTTGATATTGTAGCAGATGCTTCGGGGAGATGTTGCATTGGGGCAATCTGGTTATAACATTGGTAATGTGCCACTCATGACAGACGCACTGGCGTAGTCAGTCACTCAGCTAAAACACAGCATTCACTAGGCACCCACTGTGTGGAGAGTGGTGACTGCCTGCCACTCAAAGCCCTTTGGAGCAGGTGTGAGAGGACAGAATGGACATGAATTTCATCTTAAAACTGGTGATCCCTGTTCTAAAAAGAAACGTCATATCATGTTAAAATATTTTTTAATGCCCAAAGGTTTTGGGAGGTAAAATCTTGTGACACTAGTTTCTTAGGACTTGCTGTTCTGAGGTTTTTAAGAATATAAAACTGTGAGAAAAAATGCAGCTTTTCATATTCACTGTGACAAATATGTCTGACCACAGGGCACTGAACGCCTCTGATTGTCGTCTGGGTCTGTTACGGAAGCATTCTGCTCAAGCATCTGCAGCTCCAATGTTAAAAGCATTTTCAATGCATATATTTTCCTTTGCTGTATTTTCCAACGGGTGATGAAAATGTAAATGTGTTTTACCTGTTGGTGGTAGAGAGATGCTGTCCAGTCTTTCATCACCGTCAGCTACCTCTGCTGGTTACAAACATAAAACACAAATCTCACTAGTTTCAGGGAGCACATCCATTTCACCAATACAGTCACACAATTTTAAATCTCCATTAAACACAGGAGTTTTCACCTTTCTTTTTTCTTTTCAGCTCCAGCCAGTTCACATTATGGATTTTAGTGCCAATATTTAAGTAAAATATTTTAAAGATAAAATAAAATCAACCTTCCTGTATTAAGTATTTTTTATAGCTTATGAAGCTTATTCTATCAATTATTGATGATTTCGGTGCTGTTTGCTTATTTACATTAGCTTAAATATCCACCTGGATTTGGGGTAAATTGTTGAAATATGATGCATGTGGTTAGTGAATTCTTGTGGTAGCTTTCTGCTTGTCATTTCCAGAACCATTCCTGTGGGGCAGGCATAGGAGATCTTGAGAATGACTCTTTCTTTGGAGATTACTGGAAATTCAGACCCCAGAGCTGGCAATCTAAGTTGGCATCAATTCAGTCATAAAGAAAATCAGAAGGAATAAGCACTTCTTTAAAAGAGCCATCACTTCTGTTTAAAATGCAAACCTTTGCTCATCTCTGATACGTTTTAATCTCCCTATGAATTTTCCAAAGGTAGATCCTTCACAGAAGGGCAGTCACAGAAAACCTCCCACTAAACATAAATACCCATACGTCTCCCGAGAACCGATGGGCTGTCTGTCTCCCCGGCATGCTGCGGGGCAGGTCAAACATTTCATCATGGCCACCTGCATCACTTCAGCAGTGCCCCCTGTCCCCGGGCTCGTGGCCTCGTGGGAAGTTCCCTGCCTGTGTGCGTGTGAGGCTGGTCAAATGAGGGCTGCATTAGTATCACCTTGTACTGCTCAGCTGGGAAGTAAGCTAGTCCTATGTTCTTGTGTTTTGTTGCTATTTCTTTAAACACAATCAGGGCTCAAAGATTTCCACTCTAGTCCACTCTCTCACATTTTGTCCTCAGACTGCAACACACTAACTCAGGGACTCACTGTCTGCTGACCCGCCCAATCCACCACAAAGAGAGAACATTGAGAACAGAAAGACCAGTCAGGACCAATTTTGGTTGGAAAAGAGTAGAAACCCCTAAAAATTATGTTGTGGATGAATATTTAACAACAAAAACATTCAAGTCAAGCAATAAGACAAATGGTAAGAATAAAATTTTATATATAGATTTATAGATAAAATACAGGACAAACTAAAATATTAGTGGTGTTTCTCTGAATGAAAGGCTTAGAGGTATTCAAAATTTTGTTCTTTGAGTTTTTATAATTATTCTGTATATTTAAAAAATAAATAATAAACATGTTATTTTTATATTTAGAAGATATTTTATTCTAATTAGTTTGATTGGATTTGATAGGTAGATGAACTATATGATAACTGTTTCATTGCCTAGGATTAAAAATTTTTAAAAGTATATTTTTATTGATTTCAGAGAGGAAGAGGGAGAGGGAGAGAGATAAAAACATCAATGATGAGAGAGTCATTGATTAGCCGGCTTCTACACGCCCTGACCGGGAACTGAACTGACCTCCTGGTTCATAGGTCACTGCTCAACCATTGAGCAACACCAGCTGGACTCATTGTCTATGATTTAAAAGATTCTCCAGCAATAATAATAATAACAATGCTAGCCACCATCATTTATTGGATACTTTCCATTTACTGAGTACTTGACATACATTGAGTCATCTAATCCTTAGAAAACCCCACAAGGCAGGTCTCTTATTATGTCCATTTTAACAAATGAGGACACTGAGACAGAGAGGTTAAGAAATGTACCTAAGGTGACACAGCTAGTAAGCGACACTGCCAAGGATTTGACTCAGGTTTATGCTTGGACTCTTAATCTCTTTGCTATTAAT
Source organism: Murina feae (assembly GCA_004026665.1). NCBI lineage: Eukaryota > Metazoa > Chordata > Mammalia > Chiroptera > Vespertilionidae > Murina > Murina feae. Next base: position 20,149 of record PVJC01002588.1, read on the forward strand.
CATCCAAACATATATCGCATATATGACTATGAGCTAATTTTTAAATCTTCAGGTTTCAGTTCTTTCTCCTCTTTCCATGTACAATTTCTTTTCATTTACTTGTAACAAAAATCGGTTCTAGGTATAAGTTGATCTTCCCTTTGTAGTTAAGTTATCCTCACTTTTAAAAAGCAGGCCTATGCAATTACGTGCTTTAGTAAGAACAGAATGTATGTAAACAAAAACATATGTAAGTTGGTATATACCAGCTGCATGAACAGGGCACAGAAAGGAAGAACATGACTGTGCTACGCAAATTCAATTATAATATCTGTCAATAACAATGACTTCACCATCTTTCCTTCCTGGTGACTGTCAAATTGTAAAATTTGGGAAAGATTGAGAAAGTCCAATAAAAATTTAATAGCAGTGACAGTTTTACTCTTAGATCTAACACACACACACAATTGCAATTTCAGCTCTGAGGAAATAATCTAATGAAAATGATAAAAATCCACACCAGGAAAGGAGTCATTCCAGTTATAGAAAAAAATTATTATATGTAATGAGAGCCCCAAATGAATTTCTGTTTGAATTCATATAACAACCTTTCAGATCTGCATGGGCACTTTTCCCAGAGGCAGTTCAAGCCTTCTTCCTCTTTTTTTATTGTTGTTACGCCCCACCTGAGGATATTTTCTCCATTGGTTTTTAGAGTGGAAGAGGGGGGGTGAGGAGAGAGAGAGAGAGAGAGAGAGAGAGAGAGAGAGAAGTATTAATGTGGGAGAGACATTGGTTGCCTCTCTCATGCTCCCTGACCAAGGCTGGGGATTGAACCTGCAACCCAGGTACATGTCCTTGACCAGAAATTGAACCCGACCCTTTTCTGTGCCGGCTGATGCTCTAACCATTGGGAACACCGCTAAGGTAGTGCGACCTTTCTTAAACAGTGAGCTGATTAGCTTGCCCAGGTGGAGTCTGTATCTAATTCTAGGAATTGAGCCAAATATGATAAAAAAGGTTAAAACTGTGGAATATCTATGACTGTCTGGATTATTATTAAGACCAAAAATAATCAAGACAAAAAGCAGGAGAGCAAGTAATACTTTTGAGAAGCCTCTGAGTTCCTATCAGCTTGGCAATGGCTCTAGTTCCAATTTGCTGGGGTTCCACTTTTGTGTTGCTTGAGGATGTGAAAAAATGGGGAGAGAACACCTATTTGGCAGGTCACTGCTGAAGTGCTGGTCTGGTCTGCGTATCAAGGTGGGATTCTGTAGACACCTTCCACATATTTTTTTTAAATCCTCACCTGAGGATAAGCTTTTTTTTTTTTTTTTTAATTGATTTTAGAGAGAGAGGAAGGGAGAAAGAGAGAGACAAACATCAGTTGGTTGCCTCCCGTTCACCCCGATCGGGAACTGAACTCAAGATCTGGGTATGTGCCCTGACTAGGAATCAAACTGGCAATCTTCAGGTGAACAGGATGATGCTCCAACCACCTGAACCTCCCAGCCAGTGGCGCCTTCCACTTTTCCGACGCTAACGGAGCCTGCGAGAGAGGCAGGAAAGTGCCAAGGCGCCGGTCCCTAATATTTAGGCAGATAATCTAAACCTACTGGTCAAAGTGAAAATGTCCAAAATCAAATACGATGAGAGCTACGGAGCAGGTCACCATGCTCTGGGCACGTGCAAGGCTCCCTGGAGGGAAGGGTTGGGAGCAGTCTGCGGTTTGAGACCCGTTCAGTCGAAGCGGGCATGGGCGTGTGGGAATGAGCCTGTGTCATGTGGCTGAGAAATGTGTTCACTGGTCAGCGTGTCTGTGGGACAGAGAAACAGGAATGGGGAAAAACGTCCTCACCGGGTGTATGCGTGTTTGCTGGGGGGAAGCGGGGAAGGGAATGGAGACCAGAACTCATAATTTGTCTTAGCATCTGAAATAGGGAAAAAAGGTGTGTTTATGTGTAAAATATACAGTATGGGGAAACAGAATTTAAACGGATCTTCCCATTTCAGTCACGTGGCCCACTGCCAGGAAGGCTGTTTCTGTGTCTCTGAGAAGAGGCCTCTCCAATATACTCAGCAGACACTCAACAGTCTCCCCACCATTTGTCTTCACTGTTTCAGGGCCTTCACCTCCAGCCATGGGCACACCTTTTGTCCACAAAGCCCTCTCCTTCCTCTCTCTGGGTTCCTCTGCAGCACCCAGGTTAGTAACACCAGCATTCTGGACTTACAGTTCTTTTCCCTCAAGCCCCCAAGGAGCTCCAAGCATTTCTCCCATTTTCCATTTACCCTACCAAGGGAAGAGAGCTTCAATAGGATGAGGTTCCACAGAGTAAAAACCAACATGGAGGTTAAGTCGGAGTGCTAACATAGAGAGTGAAATCTGGTCACTGGGATGTGAATGAAGCAAGAGCTCACATAGAAGACGAGGTCAGAGGGCAAAGTGCAATGGATTCTAAAGTGAACTGGGATCGGGGAAGCCCACTCAGGGATGCAAATCTATTTGGAAGAATTCTGACCAACAATGTGAGGAGAAAGAGAAGGTAGTGGTTTTAAGAAGTGGCAAGAATAAAGTTGTTGTTTTGCTTTTGGTTGGCACTGGGAAGGAAGATAAGGTCACGCGCATTTTTTGAGTGTCATTATGTGTCAGTTCTCTGTTACTGGCAATAGTTACATTGTCTAATCCCATCTCTGAAAATACCCCTGAGGTAGCTGTTAGCCTTGCTATATAAATGGAGAATGCAGGATGCTAGAGGTTGAAAAATTTGTCCGAAAGTCCCAGGAATTTGTAAATGGCAGCTCAGAGCTAGGAATTCAGATCAGTTCTTTCCACTCTATCATGCTCTGTGCTGAGTTATAAGGAAGGAGAAGAAGGCAGGGAACACTGAGAGACCGGGGAGGATGACCAGGTCATTTATCCAAGCCTGAACCTTTGAGAGTGAAAGGGGCTTTAATAATAATTATGCTGGGACAGCAGTGATAAAGCAAAGCTGCCCAAGCATGGCAGGCTGCTGGTCCCCACCTGGGCTGCGAGGGGCCACGGGTTATGACTTCCTCAGTGACCTCCACCGCTGCCAGGCACTGCCGTGTGTGATGCAGACAATCTCAGAGAAGATACACCAGCTTCCTTTGTAAAGATAATCGTGTACATGTGCCTAAGCCTCCCAACTCTGAGGCAGGCTTTATTTTTATGTCCACTTCATGAGAGGGACACTGAGGATTAGGAAGATGGAGTGACGTGCCCAGAGCTGGTAAAGAGCAGTAACACTCAAAGCCAAATCTTCTGATCCCGTTATGACTTATTACCTGATGTGACAATACATATTTTACCAATTAAAGGTATTAGTAGTCATGGCACTTTCACAGGCCCTCCCCAGGCACTGGGGCAGGATTTGGTAGCTGGTGCTGAAAGAAAACCCTTGAATGCAGCCTTTTCCTGGGACTGTGCCAGTGGTAGCTGATACTCAATGGCACAGAGGAAAAAAACATAGTTTATTGCTTTTTATAAAAAGAGCATCAATTAAGTATAAAAGAAAAAGATGATGGGGAGATTTTTAATAAAAAAAATCATCCAAAGATAAATATTTTCTTTGTCATACATGACCTTGGGACCTAGGGGTTCGTAAATTGCTGATATAACTATCATAGGTCGGTCAGGGGACGCTCAGGTAGAGCTTACATAGGTGACCCTGCAGCTGAACACTTTAGAGTCCTAGTGGCGACTTTCAGAGAAAAGAGCTGTAAGGTTTTTCATACAGAAAACCACTTGGTCCCTGGGTGCCCATGTGCCTTGTGATGCTGCCAGGGTCTTCCCAGCCTGTGCCAGGAGCTCTCCCTGAGGCCGCCAGCTGTGCTCCACTGGCCGGTCACAGTGACTGCTGCTCACTATGAGTTCACATACGTTAGGGTTGGTTAGCGACACAGCCTCATGCACTGTACTGCTTTCTCACAGATCCCATGCCACCCAAGCCTGTAACATGTCAGCACCTCAGGTCTGTCTCCCAGACTCTCACACTCGAGGCCCAGAGCACAGGTGGCTCTGAGCAGGGCAGACACTGAAGTCTGATCAGGATTAAAACAATATATATAGAGAGAGGTTTGCGATCTCCTGGAGATGATTAGTTTCACTTGATAGCAGAAAATTGACCTCAAAGGGACTCCTCACTACTAAACTGGCCCACTGTCACTGGGGAGGTTGAGACTTCAAAGGACTCAATAGTCATCATTCAACTTTGTTCACTTTTCCTGGAAGAAATTCCAGAATCACCAAGCCCAGATTTAAAAAATATGTTTAAATAAATGAATATTTGACTTAAAATCTCTACTTCATGTGGTGTTGCAGGTGGAATGATTACTATTGTTTTGTTTTTTGTTTTTTACCTTAAACAAATAGTACATTTTATAAAGTTAGGTAGATTCAAACAAACAAAAATCAATGGGCAATGGAAGCAAATCACAACAGAGACCCACTTTCCTCCGTAAGAATGTAAGTCCACAGATGAGGTTAGCCATCTTTTTCCTTTATACTATTTAACGGGAATGGCTTGACATATTTTCACTATTTAATCTTCAGGTGAGTTTCAAAACTCATTTGAATAAGACTTTAAAAACAAAATCACAGCATGTTATGTAGCGCATCTCCTTCAAAAGGCAAGAGAGGGCGGAGCACCTGAGAGCAAAGCCTGCACTTCGCAATGCCTGGGGATTCAATAAAGAGCTTCTGCAATTATTTTCCTGCAGCACATTCATACCTGAGCCTCTTTTTAACCTTCTTCTGGCCAGCTTAATCTGATCCTGCAGAATCTGCACCCAGTCTCTTGGGCCAGGCAGCTTATCCACGTGATTAGCAGTACAGTACTTCTCTGTGAAGACTGAAAGAAAATGTGAAATATTATTAAATGCTTCAACAAATGAAACAGGCAGATCTGAAACAGAACTATATCCCAAGAAGAAAAAACACGGATTCTGCACTAGATCGCTTCACTATCCATATAACAGCCCTGTGGTGGGGGTGGAGCCTGGCAGGGCCCTGAGATATAAAATACACGGGGCTTCAAAATGAAACCAGCTCTGCACAGTGAGGAGTTTGTATGGAAAGTGCTCCCTGACCCTGCATATATGCCTTATGAGCAGAGAAAATGCTTCCTATGGATCCTCTGGCCCATGACAAAATCCAACAACTATATTAAAATATTTCACTTTTTAATTAATTCAAAATCACACAAAAAAACATGATGTTCTCATGATTATTCCTACTAAATCAGTTCTCAGAATAAATAGAATGTAATTGTTTCTTTTGAATACATTTTTATTGATTTCAGAGAGACGAGGGAGAGGTAGAGAGAGATAAACACCGATGAGAGAGAAACATCAATAATCGGGAATCGAGCCTGTGACCTCCTGGTGCAAGGGCCGACACTCAACCTACTGAGCAACACCGGCTGGGCAGAATGCAGTTGTCTCTCAATGGAAGTTCCAATTCTGTACCAAGGCAACTCTTGCAATATTCGACTGGCTTCTAGGAAAGAGCTATCTATTAAGCACAAAAGAAACTATGGTGTCATAGTACAGGACGAAAGGGAGGCCTGACATTATCTTATGCCGCCCAGTGTGTGACTGCACAGACAGGAGCTGGCGCGGACACTGCTGCTCCGCATGCCAGTCCCGAGCGCTTCCCAACGTGCTCTCCTCTCTGCAGGTCACGACCACGCATGTGCTCAGCACACTGCCCGCTTGGTATTTAAAATATCTGGCCCGCTGGCATGGCTCAGTGGTTGGCCTATAACTAGGAGGTCACCATTTGACTCCTGGTCGGGGCATGTGCCTGGCTTGCAGGCTCAGTCCTCAGTGTGGGGCATGCAGAAGGCAACCGACCAATGATTCTCTCATTATTAATGTTTCTATCTCTCTCCCTCTCCCTTCCTCTCTGAAGTCAATAAATACATATTTAAAGTGTTGGTTATTTTAATGTTTTAAAGTTCTTTTAAAAAGAAACGAGAAAGGAAAATGTTGATAGATTCAACTACTCTTTAAAACTATAAAATTTCTATTGAATAGTAAGCATTACATTAGAATGAGAAGAGCTAATGGCACTAAAGGTGACTGAAAAGGTTCAATATCTGCCACCATACAAAGTGCTCACTCAAACAAAAGAGCAACTTCAAAAGTCGCTATAGATAACGAACAGTGTATTGAGCAAAAAACGTTCAACAAACATATAAGCCCCCAAACTGCAAAACACATTTTGTACCTACTAAGTGAGAAGAGAGTGTTAAAAAGCTAATACTTAATACTGATAAAATTGTGGGGCCTGGCATATTCAAACATCACTGTTGGCATAAGCTGGCAAAACCTTTTTGGGAAATAAGATGGTAATATACAACGAGAGGCATAACACTTTTACACCTTTGCATTGGAAATCTCACTCCTAGAAATTTATCCTAAGAAAATAATTTGAAAGAAGGAAAAATCCACACACAAATGTAAAGAACCCAGCTGTGCGGGAGGAGCTGAGTGGCAGCAGGAGGTTGAGTCTGGGAGTGAGGGGAGCATCCCTTTGAGGAAGCTACTGCAGTGTCTGAGTTAGGGCCGCGTGAGCAAAGATGGGCAGGTGACCCGAACTATACATAGAACAGGCATTTCTGCTCAATCTCATGACCTGGAACTTAGAAGGGAGGTTTGTGAGGGCAGAGGCAGATGTATCAGGCTTGGTTTGGGACATGTTGAGTTTGGGTACCTTCCCCTACACAGAAGACTACAGTTCAGGGAAGGGTCCAGGTTGGTAGCAGTTTGACAAGCACAAACATACAAGTGGTAGTTAAAATGAGAGAAAAAACATTGACCAGAAAGAGCCTGTGGGGTGAACAGAGTGCTGGGCCAACCACAGAGCCAGCGAGAACCCTGGGGTTGAATGGAGATTAAGGCGCAGGAGTCCATGAAGGGACCCGGATGGGCCAGTCTGGAGACCCAGGAGGGTCCTGTAAAGCCAGCGAGCGGTGCTGACAGAGGAGGACCCCCAGTTTAAGTGCAGAGGAAGGGCCAGGCAGGAAGGTTTGGAAAGTGTCCACTGAAGGTCATCAAGGAGTGGTGGGTGGGCACAGAGGACACTCTCAAAAAACGGGGTTCAGTGGAGGAAGGAAGGAAGAAGAAGGGCTGCTGGGGAGGAGGGCTGAGGGCCGGGAAACCTGAGCATGTTTCCAGGCTGACAGAAACAGCAATGCTGTGCAGGAAGACAGGGTCCAGGAAAATGGGGACGATAAAAGGGGATGGGTCAGGCTAGAAACGGAGGGTCGCCCTCGAACAGGAGGGGCTTCTTCCTCTGACCCCGGAGGAAGGGAAGACGGGCAGGTTGAGAAGTGGTTACAGGCTGGAGTAATCATCCCAGATCTCCTTGCATGTACAGCGAAGGGAATGGAGAGTGTGGGGAAAGTCGGGGATTGTCTTTGAGAAGAACAGAAGTAGGAAAGCAGCAGACTGAGGATGGGAGGACACCAAGCAGGACTGTGGTGTTGGCAACAACCTGTAGTGGCAGGCTGTTTTTCCCCAGAGCACTCTGCAGCTCCTCCTTGGGAGTGGAGCCACTGGATGGTAGAGTCTAGCTGGATAGCCTTAGCAGGACAGGGATACAAAGCACTTGAAGATATGCTGCCGCCTGGAATGAATAACCTCAACTTTCCTCACTCCCGCTTCCTGTGCAAATCTGGGAAAGAAGTGAAGCCAGAAAAAGGCTCAGTCTTGGAAAACTCTATAGTGACCACGGAATGGAATTATCCACAGGGTTGGCAAGGAGTGGTGTGGAGCAAGGGCAATTGGAAGTACGGTGCTGGAGTGTAAGGGGCAGCGAGCAGTTCTGGATGAGACCGCTAAGGTGTGCTCACGGGTGGGGCTGAAACATAGTAGAGGTGAATGTAGCAGAGGCGGACGTCTCTGTGGATAAGGTCTGCATCCTACTGGCTGGGCAGTCAGATGGACCTTTCATGTGAACAGTGAAGTTATCCAAGATGGCAAGGCGACGGGGGAGTGACAGGGAGATAGATATGTAGCTGTGGTAAGAACCTTAGAGGAAAGGAGTCAAACCAGCCCAACTGAGTAGAGGAGGAGTGATGGTTAGGAAGCAGAATTAAGGACCAGGGAAAATATCACCCAGGCTGTGGGATGAGAGATACACAGAAGGAACAATTCCTTGGGGGTGGGGTTTGCTTCTGAATCTCCCACACCGGGTTATAGGCACCTCACGGACTTCATTGAGTTTGGACCCCAAAGCACCCACAACAGTACTTTGTCCTAAGAACACAATAAACATTTGATTTGTATGTAGCACCCTATTCGTTTGTATGAAAAAATTGAATACATTGCCTTAGCAGGTAAACATCTTCCCTCTTGTAATATTATTTACTTATTTAATTTCCACAGCAATCCCCCTTTCCTTAGATTGTGAAATGCAGGTGTCCAAATTAGCACCCATTAGAAAGTAGTGGCTCCAAATGAACAAAGTAGATTTGGGTTATGCCCACATCAAAATGACTCCCAGCCACTCCGTGTGTCAGCAACCGGGTTTAGGAGGACCAGAGGGAAGCCTGGAATGCTTCTCCCACGCTGTGAGGAGCTTCCAATAGATCTTTTGAATCTAATCTTGAGCTCAGGTATTCTGTCACTCCTAGAAAGGCTACCATTTCTGGTTGTGATTTTTTCTTTTCAGTTAAAACCTATCCAGTTTCAATAAAAAAAAAAACAACAACCAGGAAGTTTCTGTCTCCTGTGTCTGAGACACTGAAGGCACAGCATAAGGCTTCTTGAAAAAAACCTGCACAACAAATATTTCCACTGGGTCTATTCCTGACATTCTATTCCTTGGGTTACATTCATACTTAAAAGCGACTTTTAACTAGGACCTATCTGCTGGAGACAAAATCCTATTCTGTTGCAAGTGCAGATGAGGCCTTAGGCCAAAATATTGTGATTGTATTGACCTGAAAACGCTCAATATGCTATGTGAATAGCAGTATCAAGTAAGCAGAATATATTTTTGCTATCTGATTCTATAGCTAAAGGTCAAGCTATTATCCTGGTAACAGTTCCATTAGGAGTAATGATGTGAAAAGAGGTATTGCATTAATGTACTGGGGTTCCTACTATGTTAATAGTGGCTCATTAAGAATCATAGTAGAACAATTTGCATTCATCCTTAGAATGCAATAGGTCCTAAAACGAAATTTTCTTCCTTTTCTATTTTACATATTAAGGGGAAGCAAGGGCTAATTTCAAACAAATCCAAGTAATCTGAACAGGTGGACGAAGGCCAACAATTAAACTAAAAAGAGTTAAAGCATCTACTGTGCTTAATATAATTTGAGGTCCCAAGGCACAAAGAGTATGTTAAATCACTGGAGAAATGATAAATGTTCAATTTGATCTGTGCATGAATAATGACTTTTCTCAGATGTCTGCATTCAATCGAGCTGTGCTCTTTAATTGTATATAAATAATGAACAGGCTAGTGGTGGCTGAGCAGATCCTCCATCCCCAGGACTGTGACATTTAACATAATCAGAGTGCGGCGTGTCTGAACGCAACATGCTGAGAACAGAGCAGACGGGCCGGGTTCCCCCAACAGCTGTGTGTTCACACAGTTCCTCGAGGACTCTATCAGAGTGGTCTGGCTCTCTATGCTGGGAAGAGCAGAATACAGTGTGGATTTTTTAAGGGCGTCATTGGATCATACAGACATTTAAAGGGGCAGTAGTAGACAGCAGAGCCTTGATTTCACTGTGAAGTCCTCTAATAAGGCAAATACTCTGGCCAGAGTGAGTGCCCAACTTCTGATCTGATGACTCAGTTTTAACTTCTGGTCAAATAGACAAGTGAAAGTCAGGTTGCCATCAGGCAGAACTGAAAGCTGGGTCACCATTAGACCAGCTGAACTCGCAGAGCTTGAGGGGGACTAGGGCTGAGTGAGAAAGATCTGTCCGCAGTAGAGTCCTGTGGCTGGGGTGAGTGAAGGAGAGGGAACCCTGGGACCAGCCCACAGACGGAGGAGGGAAAGACCAGGCTCCCTACAGGTGCTTGGTTCCCACCTCCTCACATTGAGGGCATGGGAAACCGCACCCTCCCACACCTCCCTCTTTCCTTTTACTCTTCTAAAGCTGTTATTTGAAAGGTCCCTTAAGCCAAGGACTTTATATCCATCTCATTCAATCCTCACAGTAACCTGATGGAGGAGGTACTATGATCCCATATGACGGATGAAAAAATCAAGGTAGAGCAGGTTACAAAAACTGGCCCAAGATGGCACAGTTAATAGGGGTTATTTTCTACGTAAATGAAATATGAATTTTATGTTGCAAATGAGCACACAGATTCTGTAAAAGAAAACTGACTGAATTCTAAAGATAAGCAAATAAATAGCTAAGGTCATGCTTGCATGTGAAAGACTGTTGTGAACACTGGTGTGACTTTCAACTGCATGAGACAGTGTGGCAGGCAACGAGCGAAGACGGGCCTCTCCTCCAATGAACAGGGCAGGGCCTGTGGCAAGGAAGGCAGAGGGATGCTGTGTAGGTATTTTCAGCTTGAGATGACGACTCTGGTCCAAATTCCACATGGTTCTAATAGAGTATATGTTTCCTTTGATGATATCATGGTGCTTCATTCCCCTATTTTATGGTTAGAGCTGAAACCTATAAATTACAGGCTTGACATCCATTCTAATAATTTGTTAAAATTACAATGAGCCTGGCACTCCAGGCACTAGGAGAGAGAGGAAAGTGCTAGAATAAGTCTGGCTCCAGTGCAAGGCCTTACTGTGCTCCATATCTTGGTGCAACTGTTACTGACCTAGGGACTGGCTCTCAGCTGTGCAGATTTAGAAATCGGATTTTATCAGAGCAGCAGGGGTTCAAGCCTAGAAACCAGCTCACAACAACTAAACCTTCAAGACATTGGTAAATAAACTAGATGACAATTAATTATTGTGGAATGGGGTTGATTATCTTTCTAGCATCTGAAACATTGGATATCATCACCCACTTCTCCCACTTTTTGGAATCAAAATGCTGGAAGAACTTAGGTTGCTCAGTGAGAACTGTGGAATGTTGTGGGCTGCCCACACTCAAGGGTGCCTATGGGAAACTGCCCATTCTTGGTCCTGCTGCCATCTGGGCAGGGATGTTTCACACCAGGGTCCTCCAAGCCAGAGCTTGAGTGCAGCAGAGACGGACACTTGAGCTCAGGAAAGCCAGGCCATAGACTGCCCAAAGGATGAGGACCCTCTGGCATCCCCTCAGAGGAGCAAGCAGCGAGAGGATGAGCGGAAGAGCTGTGGTGGGATGCCGTGAGCAGCCCTGACACCTTGTGCAAACCAAGTCTATGTAGGGGCAGAAGCACAGTGGAGGAAGCCAGCTGGTGACGAGGGTCAGGCAGATGTGCAGAGAGCAGTAGGGAGCCAGAAGAGCTGAGGCTGGTGAGGCAGGGATGCAGAGCCCAGGCAGGCCTGTGAGCAGCCTCCATGCCTGCGATTTTTATGTCAGCCTCACAGACTTCCTGTTTCCTAAGGGAACCTGAGTGACAGTCTGCTTCTTGAAGAGAGCAGTTTACAGGGGTTGAAGTAGAGCCTGATCCTTATTCCAGCACTGATGGCCTATCAGTGACCACCACTCCAATGCCTAGCCCTCTAGCACCGAGCGGGCACCAACAAGTCCCTGTGCTTTCCAGGGGTCGGCCTCTGTGCACACAGTTCTTCAGAGCACATCTCGAGACACAGTCTCAAACGATCTGTTGAGGTGCAATTATTTCAGTGTATGGTTTCTCTCACCTGCTTGTGTTGTTCTTATTAAGAGTAATGCCAGTGGGTGATGTTTCCTGACCTCATACAGAGATTGGGGTGCTTCACATCTAGCACCTGAACCCTACTTTCTTATTGTAAAACAACATACATTCATTCAAGAAGTATCTTCCCAGCACCCAGCAGACCATGCCAGGCACCAGTGAACAGACAGTCCCTTGTCCTCAGAAGACTTTGAGTGAAATGAAGGATGAAGGCAAATAAAGACAAGAGAAGAGCCAAGTGAAGCTGCTATTATAGAAGTGGGTATGGGACACACAGAGCAGGGCACGAGGCCACTCCTGGTGGGGGTGGTGTGTAGAGAAAGCTGTTGGATAAAGTAGTGGCTGAGCTGAAACCCAAGGAAGAAGGGAGGTGAGATGAAGAGTGGGAGAGGAGAAGGATGTTCTAGGGTGCAGCTGCCTCAAGGGGGGTGGAAAAAGGCAATCTCCAATAGCTGGGAAGATCAGGTTTCTTCTCCTGTAAGGGAAGAGAGAAGGAGGTCCTGGGCCTGCATGGGGAGGTTAGAACCAAGGCCTCTGCTTGAGTTGAGAGCCTGAAGAGGCTGCACCACAGTGAAAAGAGAACCATCTATCCACCAGTACAAGGAACTCTGTCTAGTCTTTGGAGGGAGGAAGAGTTTCCTTGGAAAATTCTAAGGCTTGGCCTGGACCTCACATAGGTTTGGAATTTGAAATTAAATACCCTGAATAAATGAACATAAGCAGTGCTCTTGATAGCTCTGGGTTCCAGACAAAAGGAAATGCAGAATTTCTTCTACAAACCGGGCCCCAACAGTTTCTCAGGGCAAGTAAAACAAACACAGACCCACAGCAGGTGAACTCGTATGTGAAAATAGTGCAATACATAAAGAAAAAAATCCACTATAAGTAAGTCGGCTGACCCAAGAAAATCAGGATTAAAACCCCAATAACTTAAGGCAATGGAATTACAAAGTAAGTATGTTTAAAATGATGAAAGATATTAAAGAACTTAGATTATTAAGAAGACAGTGAGGCTGATTTAAAAAAGAACTTATAGAAATTAAAAATATAGTAACTGAACTTTAAAAAGTCAAAGGACGGGTTAGTCAATAAATTAGTATCACTGAATAGAAAAGGGAGAGAGATCTGAAGAATTACCTAGAATGTAGTACCAAGAGATGGAGAGATGGGAAATACAACAAACAAATTAAGAGACATGAAAGATGGAATAAAAATGCCCAGTTAACACTAATGGATGTCTCAGAGGGAGGGAAATAACAAAGGAAAGGCAAAATTTGAAGAGATAGTAGATGAAAAATTACCAGAATAGGTAAGTAATGAACCCTTGGTTTCAAGAAGCACAACCACCAAACAGATTAATAAAAATGAAGATATATACAAATGTAAAATAAAGAAACTGGAGAATGTGAAAGGCAGAGAAGTCTTAAACGCAACTAGATAGAAAAAACAGATTATCTATAAAAGGATAACAGACTGCTAGATTCAGAACAGCAACGAAATCTAGAAAACAGTGGAATATTTTCAAATTGCTCTGAAAAAAGTCTTCAGTCTAGAATTACCCAACTAAACTCCACATCACTCAATGGTGCTGTTCTTTAAACCAGGAGGGATATACAGGTTCCTGCTTGCTCTAAATTCCAGTTATGGTTGAGACTCTGGTGGACCCAGACTCATACAGGAAGAAACTGGACTGTCTGGCATTGGGACGGGAATGTGAGAGACGCTTACTCTTAGAGGTGCTCTCAGCAATCATTGTTCCTGCACAGGGGTGCGGGGGGAGGTGGGGAGGGATTGGGGGGGGTGTAGGGTGTAGGGGGGTGGGGGGTGGCTCGGAGAACCAGGGACTTCTCTGGTTCAGGGAAGCCATTGCTGTTTGCTCTGCCCTGGTAATTCCCAGAGACCCCGCCTCACCCAATTTACAACCCCACCCAAGCTGTGCGCATCAGTTTTTGCATATGAATGGCCTGTCCGTCAGCCTTGAACAAACTGCAGCTGGGTAGAGAGCCCCAGAGATTCCAAAAGAAGTCCCACTACCTGGCAGCAGCAGTGGCTTTGCTTCACAGCTGGGCACTTCCAAACCCCACACAAAGAGGAGGAATCTGAAGATGTCTCTGTAGCTCCTGCTGGGCAGCCCCAGATAGTGGCTGACCTTGCACCTCCTTGGAGATGATAACAGATTACAACTCTTCAAATCCATAAGAGACAGATTCAATGGGGCAGACTCAGTGAGCACCAAAGCCCAATAGAAGCAAGTCCCACCCCATAAGGGTATCTCCTGTGCCACAGATCTTTCAGTGTAGACACAGCTGGTGGCCACAGCCAATTGGCCTAGAGGTCATTTCCTCCCAGTGATATGAAAAGCAATCAAGGGATAACTAAAACAAGACTGTGCAAACATCCCACCAAGGGGTGCAACAAGAGCATCCACCTCAGATGACTGGGGAGGCTGAGCCACTGCACCCTATAGGACACCAACCGCACATGGCCACTCTATCAACTCAAGGAGACTTAGCAGCTACATAGTACATAGAAACAAACATAGGGAAGCAGCCAAAATGCAGAGACAAAGAAACAAGTCACAAATGAAAGAAATGGAAGAAAGCAAAATACTGGATAAAGATTTCACAACCACAATTATACGGTTACTCAAGAATCTTCTAGAAACCTCTGAGAAATTTAGTGAGATCCTCAAGAATATGAAAAAGGACTGATCAGAAATTAAGCATACACTGACTGAAATAAAGAATAATATACAGACATCCAACAGCAGACAAGAGGATCCCAAGAACCAAGTCAAAGACTGAAATACAAAGAAGCAAAAAACACCCAACCAGAAAAGCAAAAGGAAAAAAAAAATCCAAAAATATGAAGATAGTGTAAGGAGCCTCTGGGACAACTTCAAGCATATCAACATCCGAATTATGAGGGTGCCAGAAGGAGAGAGAGAGCAAGATATTGAAAACCTATTTGAAGAAATAATGACAAAAAACTTCCCCTACCTGGTCAAAGAAATGGACTTACAAGTCCAGGAAGTGCAGAGAACCCCAAACAAGAGGAATCTAAAGAGCACCACACTAAGACACATCATAATTAAAATGCCAACAGTTAAAGACAAGGAGAGAATCTTAAAAGCAGCAAGAGAAAAACAGTTACCTACCTACCAGGGAGTACCCATATGACTGTCAGCTGATTTCTCAACAGAAACTATGCAGACCAGAGGGAGTGGCAAGAAATATACAAAGTGATGAATAGCAAGAACCTACAACCAAGATTACTCTACCCAGCAAAGCTATCACTCAGAATTAAAGGTCAGATAAACAGACAGGAAAAAGCAAAGGAGGTCATCACCACCAAACCAGTATTATATGAAATGCTGAGGGTGTTCTCAAAGAAAAGGAAGAAAAAGGTAAAGATAAAATTATTAAAAAAAAGTTTTCAGGACAAAAATGAAAAGAATATATCACAGAGACCCTCATTCAAATAACTACTAAAAGTTGTACTGAGGGAAAAGAAAACTAAAGCAGAGGAAGCATTTGGAGGCTGGAAAGAAGAAAGGAGGACATGACCTATAAGATATTAAGAATTATTACAGTGCCAAACTCATGAAAACTGTGTAGTATTGGCTGAGTTGGTAACAAACCAAGTGTCAAAATATGAAATGGGAGCTCAATATTGACAGAAGTGCAATTATTCATGTAAAAAAAAACAAAAACAAAAACAAAAACAAAGGGATGGTGTTAGAATGATCAACTAACCACAGAGAAACATATATTAATCCTCCCCTCACTGTTTATGCAAAAGTAATAAATGAAAAAACTTAAAAATTGTTAGAAAAAATTTAAGAGAATACCATTATATAATTGGGGTAGGGAAACTTTCTTAAAACAAGCACACAAATATCACAAACATAAAATAAATTTGACTTTTACACTGAACTTTGGTATGAAAAATAGGCATCACATGCAAAGTTTTCACAAACTGAAAAATAAGAAAAGATATTAGCAACATGTAGAACTGAAAAAATAATTGATATAAATCAATAAGAAAACAAAAATCTAATGGAAAAATTGGAAAAGGGTGGAAATTCACAGAGGAAACTGACCAAATAGTAATAAATATAAAATAATGCTCAACTTCATTAATAATCAGGGAACCCACCACTGAAGTGCCATTTGATACTAGATTGGCAAACATTAAAGTTTGTTAACACCAGATGTTGGTAAGAATGAGGAAAAATAGAATTTCTTATACATTGCTGGTAGGTGATGAATGATATTGGTCACTTTAGAGAGCCATTTGGCAATGCTTACTGAAGCCGAAGATGCGTGTACTGGTGGCTCAGTTCCACTCCTAGGGGTGTCCCCTAGAGGTTGTCACACCTGAGCCCAGCAGACACGAAGATGACTGCACTGCTGCCACAGGTAATTGTGAAAAAGGAGAGGCAACCTAACTCTCTTCACAGAAGACTGGAGAAAGAAATTGCTTTATTTGTATGAATAAATCTTGATTAAAAGGACACAAAGTTGCAAAAGCAGAGCATGAGGATGTGTATGTAGATTTATAAATTCACAAAATAGTAAATGTGATTTATATTTAGTGAAATAGAAAAATATAAATGGAAAAGTTTCACATAGACTTCAGGTTACTCTGGAGCAACAAGAAGAAAGAGAAAGGGAATAGATGGTACAGGAACATTTTGATTCTTTTAAAAAAATATATATTTTATTGATTTTTTTACAGAGAAGAAGGGAGAGGGATAGAGAGTTAGAAACATCGATGAGAGAGAAACATCAATCAGCTGCCTCCTGCACCGCCCCCCACACACTGGGGATGTGCCCACAATCAAGGTACATGCCCTTGACCAGAATTGAATCTGGGACCCTTCAGTCCGAAGGCAGACATTCTACCACTGAGCCAAACCCATTAGGGCAACATTTTGATTCTTGCCCAAAACAATAACTAAAAGGAAGGTGGGTATGAAGCAAATACAACATCTGTTTTAAATCCCAGTGGTAAGGTGGAGAGAAAATACATCTTGGAAAATGTCTCTAACATACTCAAGATGAATAGGAATATAATTTCCACTTCTGACCTAAAGACGACTGCTAACGGGGACAAGTGTCATTCATTCTTCAACCAGTGTCTGAACAAATCAGGAAATTTCTCCTAGGAAGATGCTGTGAAAATGTCAATACTGACCAAATGTCAAGTACATGTCTTATATACACTCTGCTAGGATACGTACCAAGGAGCTATCTTTAAAAGACAGCTGGGGTGAGAAGGGTGAAGACATGAGGCCATCATCCTTCAGGTCTCACCTGAAATGTGACCTTTGGAGTCAAGGTCTCCCTGAATTTGTTAACCAGTGGTTTTTAAATAATAACATCTACTGATCATCTCGACCATAAACTCAACAGGGGCAGAGATCCCTGCTCCTTTGTTCATGGCTGGCACACAACACGCAGCACAGATGTGTGTTCTGAAAGAAGAAACGGAGAAACTTTTTCTCTGCTGTGTCTTGACATGAAAGGATGGAAGAAAGAATTTCTTTGGTAAACAGCCATAGGTCTTAATGTATATTGAGCCCTGAAGTTCATTTCAGGTTTGATTTAACAATAAGATTTACTAGAGTTCATCAACGAATGCACCTACACTGAAATTTTTAAATTAAAAGGAAATACAGTAATATACACAAGATGTACTTATTGGTGAAATTAGAATACCCTACAGAATTATGTACGCAGGAAGACTGTGGGGCAGTCGGCTGGTCAAGTTAAGTAAAAGCTGACCATGATGACCATCGAGTATAAATGCTGACCCTTGTACAGGGCTGTCACTTCCAGTTGGTTGTGGTAATGAAAAAGGCCCTAAAGATCCATAAAAATGATTCCTAGTCTTATTTCATTCTATTGCTTTACTTTTTAGAATTTGGACAGAAATTATTGAACCACAGAATTTCTGAACTGGAAGAGACTTTAAAATTTAGCCAAGCCACTCTGTGTTTTTTTCCTTTCCTTTTTTTTTTTTTTTTTTTCAGGAGAAGGTAATGTTTCAAGATCTTAAATGGCAGAGTCAGGAGTAGTCCATATCCTACAATACTCTTTTCACTGTCCCCAGAATGGTGGGACTTTGAGGTTTGAATGATCTTGTTTAATCACAGAGATTCTCAAGTATTTGAGGCCAGAGTCATCTGGAGGGAAAGAACACCCCTGTCTTTCTTTGTTCGGTTTTAGTACAATGGCACCTCTGTCTAAAACAAAGTGCCTTCAGTGGTTTCTCAAATAAAGTTAATTTTAATTTGCGATTTACAAAAGCCCACAGCAGAGTTTATTTATAATACAGCAATGAGGAGCATGATGGGCACTTTCTTTTGGCCAGATGAGTTACAACATACGGTTGTCTAAATGTTTGGTGTATTTCACGGGGATAAATTATATCCGCTAAATATGAAGATCTGGGCAACAATAGCTCTGATGTAATGGTGCCTTACTCTTTATGCCTTTTTTTCTTTTTGGCAAAGATACGTGCTTCAGAGATTGATAGAAATTCTGCTGGGAAGGCATGTTGGACGTAGTACAACTCATTTATTTTACAGACCAGTAACTGAGCTCAAGTGAAATAAAACTGAAAAGACTGGGAATCATCAACTCAAATAGTTATTAGGGAAGTGGCATAAAACCACACGTACACTAATGTGGTTCTTTGCCAAGCACTGCTTTATAGAATACATCTGTTTCTATCTGTTCTTTATATAAATGGATGAGAAAGTACCGGGCTTTTCCTTCAGCTTTTAAAGCTAGAGTTTCTTGGTATATGAACTTTCCAAGTCATTCTGTGAGGTTGAGTTCATCTACTCGCCAGAAATCTGGAAGTAATAGCCACAATACCAGAGTAAGCTAGGACACAGTCAGGAGTTCAGGTACAATCCTGTTCCTCACAACCACTCCAATTCGGAGATGGCCAAGGCTGGAAGAATAGAATGATGAGTCAGGAGAGCAGAGGTGGTGATGGGGGTCTTGCCTGTGAGAATCAGGTCATCCGGTCAATACACTCATCCTATCCCTGCCACCATTAGGGTTAAGATGCTAAGCGTTGGGAACAGGCTGACGCCACATAAGGATTTTATTTTCTGTTCTTTTTTAATGGTGGCAACTGCCTTCTAATTGATATCAGCTCTAGGAAAATTTTGGGCTCACATTTTGAGCCTGATTATAAAAAAGTTCTCTAACATTTCTTTGATATGCTCTAAGGTACAAAGTTGCTATGATGATGTTTAAAAAACACAAGGATGGATAAGAACACCTATGTATCAAATCTTGAGATGGTGAAAACAGGAAATGGCACATTAAACCTGCTTATGATTTTATTATTGGGTTTAAATAAAAATCCCAAAAGGAATTATTATACTTAACCTTCTGAAGATGATTACTTTCTGAACAAATGCATGATAAACTTCCATATTGCATATTGTGAAAGTTCCTCTTTGATAATTAACAATAATCAATGCTTTTAGAGCCCCTACTGAATACAAATTGGGTTTATATGTGGATCCCCTTGATATTAATTGTTGAGATCTCTACCACTCTGAAATGCTGTGCATCACTTGATTTCTGTTGCTGTGGTCTCTTCAAGTCTTCAAACTTCTCTTCTGCCTGCTTGATTTCAGCTGCCTTCCTTTCAACTTGTCATGGAGAAGTTGTGTGGCTATCTTGGTATTTGTGTCCTGCATATATCAGTGGAGTGGTGTGGACTTTTGATTTTTAAGAAACCACCTTTTTCAGTGAAGGTAAATTGACTGCTTGATTCCCTCTATCTCTCCTTCCCGTATTTATTTAAAATGTTTTTATTGATTTCAGAGAGAAGAAGGGAGAGGGAGAGAGAGAAACATCAATGATGAGAGAGAATCATTGATTGGCTGCCTCCTGCACACCCCCTACTGGGGATTGAGCCTGCAACCCTAGCATGTGACATGATTAGGAATTGAACTATGACCTCCTGGCTCATAGGTCGATGCTCAACCACTGTGCTACACTGGCTGGGCATCCCTCCTGTATTTCTTAATTTTGTGTGCCAAGGAATAATCAAATCAAATACAGAACATGGACTCGGCCCCATAGAAGCTTAGTCTTAGAAAGACAAGATGTTCAAACACAACTAAGATGACCATGTATCTTGATTTATTAGGTTCAGTTGGAAATGCCTATTTTCACAGTGAAATCATTAACAGCATCATTTTCACTCTCAAAAGTGTCCCGGTTTGGTAAACAAATTATATAGTAATCCTCCATATAAACCACCAATAGAAAAGCAATTTAATCAAGACTACTTGCTGGACTATGTACAAGTAACGTACTATAGCAATTTGGAGAAAGGGGAAATCAATTCAGTCTAGGGTAACTGGGGAAAGTCTCACGATAGAGGTAATGAGACTTGGGCTGGACCATAAAGAATGAGTTGGATTTGTCTACAAAGAGAGGTGAGCATTGTAGTCCTGGGAATACAGCATAACTCCAAGTCTCAAATAAGTATATGATGCTTGAGGAGTAGTGTGAATGTTGGGCTGGTTCACTTGATAGTTCCAAGGAGAGAGAAATCAAGTTATGTGAAGTCTGGAAAAGGCTCAAGTTTGGGCTTGATTTAGAGGGCAAAGAGGTGTTCAGTAGGAAAAGGTCACAAAGTTTTGTTTTACAAATGTTACTTGGATCTTAGTTTACAGTATGGTTTGGAAGAGGAAAATGAAGGACAGGGAAGATATTTAGAGTGTTTTATGGTGATGGATGTTGATTAAACATACTGTGGTGATCATTTTGCAATATACACAAATACCAAGTCACGTTATACACCTGAAACTAATGTAATAAGTCAATTACATCTCAAAAAAGAAAAACTGTTTTGTAGAACTTCAGGGACAAGGTGATGCACAGCTGGACTAGGGAGGTGTGAAAGAAGCTGAAGAGTAATGAATGAGCAAGGAAGGACACAGAGAATTGACAGGGCAGAATTATTAAGCGGGATTAGTAGTAAAGGAAAAAAAGGCATCGAAGCTGATTCTGAGCTTTCAAATCTATGAAGTTGGAGAATGTTGTCTTTATCAAAAAGAAAGTGGTTGCAAGGGGGCATTAGTGTCAGAAGCCCCATCTACCTTCCAGGTGATGCACTGTGTGTATGGGTAAGAAGGACCACACCAGTTCCTTGGAAAGAGGCCAGAACAGGCCCCAAGCCCTGTGATTAAGTTGGAATGTCCTGCATGTCTTAGTCTCCGCTGTCAACCATCTCATTTACTCCTCACTTCTGTCTACATTTCTAATTGGGATTTGTCCCCACTTAGTTGTACCTAACAAGCTGATTTAAAATAGTGCAGGTGGTGATAAAGAGGTGTGGGGGGAAGGATCTACTTAAACCAACCAATACTGAATTTACTTGTGCCAAAGGGCAGGCTGATAAGGAGATGCTAACTAAGGTTCTGAGTAAACCCAAGAGTTGGCCTTGGAGAGGTGTCAAAATCTAACCAAGAGCCAGATACAAGAAAGAATCTGGAAATGCAGTCATTGTAACAAGACTTGACTGTAGGGCAGTCAGTGGGAAAATCTGACTAATTCCAAGAGGCAGCACCTCTCTCATAGGTGTTTTTAAGCTGACAGATGCAGCCGCGCTTGCTCTTATTCAAAGATGTCTTTAAGGCAGCCAAAATCGATGCAACTGTCAGTTCATTATTAAATGGAGGGCTATGGATTTTTAAAGGGTTTCCTTAAGAGCAGCTGGCATATATCCTTTTTTTTTTTTGTGGGTTCATCATTAGCCCATAGTACTACAGTGACTACAAACATCCCGATTATTTGCATATGCACCTTTAGGGCAAAAATATAAGCAGAGTTCAGTTCTTGAGTCTCTCAGATTTTTGATGCATACCTTGTATGAGATAGCCAATAACTGTTCATGGAATGGAAACATTTGCCAGATTAATGGTACCAACTATAGGTCCAGAAGAAAAGCTATGAAGAATGTCATCTGGCCAATTCTAGACATACTATACAATTCTGCTTCCCTGCAATGAAAAAGAAAGTAAGAGACATGTGGCATTACCTTAGGATGCTGGTGAGCATCTCAGACCAGCCAAACGATTCAAAGAAAAAGGAGATGGGCTGTGCAGAAAGCATTGCTTTCTATGTTCATGGCCATGGCTAGCCATTCAGAAAGGTGTCCCTTCCTTAGGACATTCTGCTGGCATCTGTCAGAAAATTGTCATAATAAAATTGCAAACCAACGATGTCAACAACGGAAGGGTACCCGTAATGTGCAATGCAGTCATGCTGGCCCTGTCCTCCATGCTACAGAAATGGCTCTCTCTCTTGTTAATCCCCCCTCCAACCCTCACCCCTTGCCTCCCAGGGTATCTTTTCCATCGATTTTTAGAGAGAGTGAAAGGGAGGGAGGAAAGTGAGGAGGGAGAAGGAGAGAGAAGCATCAATGTGAGAGAGACACATCAACTGGTTGCCTCCCTCACATGCCCCGCCTGGGGCTGCGGATCAAACCTGCAACCCAAGTATGTGCCCTTGACCCAGGATTGAACCTGAGACTCTTCGGTGAGCAGGCTGAAACTCTAACCACTGAACCAAACCCACCAGGACAGAAACATCTCTCTTTTGACAGAAAGCTGTTTTTGTCAACTCTGACAGTCGTGTTAAAACCCAGATTTTGTAAGAATTCAGTAAATGGGAATTAAGTTGAATCCTTGCAAGTTAATCCACAACTGGATCCCATCCATTATATGACAGGCTAAAGAAAGATCAAGGAAAGCCATATCCTTCTTCTTAATGAAGTTCTCCACATTTTCATTTCCTCCTTATGTACCAAGAAGATGGACCTATAACTTTGAGGAAGATAAGATTCCTTTTCTGGGCTTCAGAAAAGCCAGTGAGAAAGCAGGGACAATCTTTTGACTTGCTGTGGCTCTGATCCCAAAGGTCTGATTCATTGGGTCTGGGATGGGGCCTATGAAACTTTCAGAAGCAACTTTAAGAAGCACAGCTCTGGTTGAAAAACCCCTGGGTATAAACTGTATTTGCATCCATTTCATTGGTATTTATATTCACGAATTTAAATATCTGAAGGTAAACAGTTGCTGAGGACTCAAGCTCTATCACTAAGAACAGACTTTAAGCAGTTCTGGGGCAAAAGGCTTCTATCCCATGCTTTATTTAATTTAAGCTTCATTAAACTTATTCTGTAGTTAAACCTTTTCCATTTTCTTTGCATTTGATACACTGCTCCTCCTTTACGGTCTAGTTTAGGTATCACTCATTCCTGAGGTCTTCTCCTGAGGGATTCACATCCTCCATGCTTTCCTCTCATTCTGTACTGGGCATCTGACATGTTATTTTCCTGCCTGGGAGTATGCTTTTGTGTTATGGCTCACCGATGACTGTCTAGAGAATGCACATTCCTTAAGGTTAGGGGCCACGTCCTATTTGCCTTTATGCCACTAGTTCCTCCCTCACAGTGAGTGGACAGTACACATTAGTGTTGTGACAGAAATTTCATGCCTGCTGAGGATTTTTAAGTTTGCAAGGTCAATGAAAGTACTGCAAACACTTTGGTGTTTGCATGACTCATCCAGTATCGGAAAAGCAGCAAAGACCACGTCTTCTGTATCACAGTTTGTTAAAGAAACTTGGTTTCAAATACGCAATCAGGGAGACTGGTGGAGAACTGGCCTAGAGTGGAGACTACATTTTTTTCAAGGCTGCAATGATAAGGCCATAAGGAAAACAAGACGGCATTTGTTTGGTGATTTGTCCGTTCAAGTTGTGCTGACGTCTGGAACGCCTTCCTTCCAGCATGGTGAAGCAGTTAGTCCCAGTCAAGGCCTGGAGAGGCACTGAGGGAAAGTCTGAAGGCAGGACCCTTTGTGACATGACAGAAAAAATCATTTTAAGCCCCAGAGGTTCAAAGGATGAGGGCCACTGACACGTGCTATTTCCCCATTTGTTCCAGGAGAGAAGTAGGGCAGCCTTCAGAAAGTGGGGTGCCCTTAGGAACAGCGTGAGGAAGAGTTTCACAGGGGGGCTGCTGTATGTTACCTGAATGGACTGTTAGGATCAGGAGTTGGGGTGTCACTTCTTTTCCAGAGTGGTCTGGACATCCGTGTCAGTCACCCACAGCTGCTTGTTCAAAAGTCAGATTTCTGAGGCTACCCTGCACCTATGAAATCACTTTCTAAGGATGCGACCTAAAAATCTGAATTTTGAACCAACACCTCAGGTAATGTTGGTGCACACTGGAATATGAAAGCTGCTGTGAAGGGACTGAACATATGCTCTTCGTATAGAATGGCCAAGAGTCAGTATCACCTCTCCGTCACTGGGCCACATAAAAGTGGGAAGGTAAAAACAACCACCGCCATTGGGCAGGAGTTATAAACAGAGCTGAGAGACAAGCTATGTGTCTGATGTCATTATATTGGTACATTGTTATATACTATTTTGCTGATATATACTAGGCAGCTCTATCCTGTTTGAAGCTGATCTGATATGTAAAAATATGAGCAGATGAGTTGACAATGATTATTCATCTTCCAAAAGGATTTTTGAATTAAACATTCATCAATGGGTTCTAGGTGCCAAACAATTAAACTAGAATTTTATTTACATCCTTTGAAAGACTACTTAGATGCAGTGTGACTTCCAAGCTCTTTCTTTGCAGTTCTGTGTCCTAGGAGAGTCTCAGAAGTGTCTCTTTCCTAAGGGAAGGGGGTCACACTTCTGTTTTCCTCCCTGCATGATGAAACTGATTCTCACTGTCTTCAAGGAAAGATCTGCCCTTGAAGCTAGTGAATGCGTTAAGGCATGCTGTACATTACCCTCAAATTCATTTTGAGTATGCTCTGCATACCCAACCATTGCCTAGTTTTTTAAGTAATATGATAGTTTTCTAGTGAAATTTCTGAAGAATCCAAAATGCTAAATTTTAAGATAGAAATTTAAAATTGGGATACCTTTCTTTCTTTTCAAATACTCCTAAAAGAAATGAAACATGCTAGACAGTGGCTTTAGGGTCAGAGAGACCTGGGCTTAAATTCTGGCTCTACCACTTTCTAGTTGTTTAAGTTAATTAAAGTAAGTTTAATTTCTCATAGTCTTAGTTTCCTCTCCTGTAAGTGAAAATAAACACTGTAAGGATATTCAAATGTAAGCTGATATTTCAGCCTCGTTCTTACAGAGAGTTCTCAGAAAAATCCAGAAGTTACTATTAAGAAATAACAAGTCAGATTTATTTATAACCCAACCAAATTAATTTAGGTCTATGTGAGATAAGATGGAAAGCAGCTATTCACTTTTCTCGATTAAATCCAAGGAAATGAACAATGACAGGCAGTAAAAATAAAAAAGAAAGGTATTCTAAAATGACAAATATGGGCCCTGTAAGTCTTGAGAGATGCTGAAATGAAATGAGAGGTTTTGGTGGTTAGTTCAGTAGAACCTATGAAGGGGGAAGTAAAATGTAGTCAGGGCTTTCTAATCCTATATAATAAACCCTAATATGCAAATTGACTGAACCTCAGAACGACAGGTTGCTATGACATGCACTGACCAGTTGCTATGACGTGCACTGAGCATCAGGGGGAAGATGCTCAACGCAGTAGCTACCTCCAGCCCAAAGGCCCCAGGCCAGCTAAGGTGGGTGCCGGCGGGCCCCCCACCCCTGATCGTCCCACTGGTTGCCCCACAGAGGCAACTGATAGTGGCGGGGGTGGGGTGGGGAGAAAGGTGGGGGGTAGAGTCAGCCAGTGAGCAGGCTATCACCACCCCCAGATCACCCCACCGGTTGCCCCACAGATTGGCCCTGATTGCTGGCCAGGCCTAGGGAACCTATCCATGCACAAATGCTGTGCATCAGGCCTCTAGTCTTGTCAGAAGGCACAGTTCAGTTTTGGAGTACACCATCCAAGGAGTGCTCCCTCCTAGGGCTGCTCTGAGGCCTGATGTGTGCCTTGGCAGACCATCACACTGACCCCTCCCCAGGAGAACAGCAGTGTGTATAGCAGGTGTGTGTAGCCTAGAGTAAACTGAAGAGCAGTTGACCAGTTCTTTAACTTGACAAGCATATGTAATTTCCTTTGAATGTAAGAGGATTTAAGAATCTAATGTAGTTTGATACTAATAAGACTTTCTCAGCTAATGTCTATGAAGCTGAACTAAAAATCATAACCCATGTTCTAAAAATGGCTTTGCGGTAACTATTTTCTGCAGAGCATTCAGAGATCCAATGATTCCATCACTATTTAGGTGGTTCTAACTCATGGTCTCCTGCTAAATGACATCAAGAATCAGATGGTCTTCAGCAGGCACAGCATGAAGTGAGAAGAGCATAAGTGGCACTAACCTCCCCTTCTGTGTTCTGGCTGTAAATCAATTCCAAATTAAATCAAAGATGCTCAACTATCCTCAGCTCTAAGATCTCAGACTCCACTTAATAAGAGCATATGTTGCTTCTTCCCAGTTGAGCTTAAAGTATTCAGGTGTACTACTCATTAAGGATCCTTGGGTCATACCTATAAATGAATTTTTAATGAATTACCAATATCTGTTAGCCACCATAAAACAAATGAGACTATGTGAAAAATGTGATCTCTACAAAGAGGATTCTATTCTATTTTCAAGAAACTGTCATGGGGATTTTAATTATCACTACGGAGAGTTCTATATATATTACACAATAAATTCTTTTCAGTCCATTTCTGTTCCTATTTATAAGCATTTCAGAGGATTCCATTCACTTCTTTTCCCATTGCTACCTTAGCCAATCTAATCACTTTGAAACAAAATCCAGACTCCACTGTTATTTTTACTTCTCAGATTTTATAAAATTTGCCAGTCTTCATATATTCCTAGGTTGTAGAACATTTCACATTAATACAGTATCGGTGCATTATCTCAAAAGATAGAGAAAGGAAGACTGAATATTTAATATTTGCAAAACCTTTTCAAAGTCTGTGGTAGACAGCAGTAGTAACACAAGTAGCCTTGTCATTGTTATGTATAAAGAAATGATTTTTCACTTTCCCAGTTTGCTCAGGTTCTAAAGACCTGGATTAAGGAAATAAATTTTTCTTTTTCTCTCTAGTAATAGCAAGAAAATCTGAATATAATTATTCTAAAAGACCTTAACTAATAGCTACTTCCAAAAATCACTTTATATTACAATATGTAGGTTAATAAACTTTTAAAGTATAATATACAAAGGAAGAAAGTATTAGGGAATTAAGAGAAGTGTATTGAAATTTATATTCAATTTTGGTTTCTATTTTTGTTTGCTTTCATGACAATTTATTAACTGGTAGAAATTTATAACAATGTTTTGATGTTGATCATTACAAATGTGTTGTGAGAAGACATAAAGATACATGTTGAGTGCTAGACCCAATAGGTCAATAAATTTAGGCTAAAGTCAAGATGAAAAATAAAATCCTTTCTATCCACTCACCTGATGTATATTTTCAGAAACCCTACTCTGTACAAAGCTCAGTAAAGTGCAACAAATAATAAAAAAGTATTTAAGACAAAGCTTGTCCTCAAGATACTTACAAGAAATGATCAGAATCAATCAGATGAGAATGCTGACAGGTACGTACAAAGAGAATGTTCTTAAAAGAAAGACTAACTATAGCACATTCAGACCTTAAATAAAGATTGTGGGAAAGTACACAGTAACCTCTGCAGGGTGAAATTATGGAGGCCTTTCAGCTTTCCATACCTTTTTTATGGTTTGGAATTTTTACAAGCATGTATTCTTTTTGTAATCAGGAAAAAACAAAACAAAAATGTTTCTGAATAAACACTGCAAGGAAACGAGTGAATATACAGTATTTGTTGACTTAGGTTGTTGGTGGCTTATGGGTAGATTTCTGCCTATTTCATAGTTATTTTGTTGTTCTAAAAACATTTTAATGCAGATTTAATTCAATAATATAAGAAGTGTATAGAAATTTTAAGTTCTTTGATTTGAATAACTTTTATTATGCAAAGGGAGCAGAAACCTCATTGCCATATTTATTTCTAGCTAAAGAGTAGGGCTGTGAAGAAAATTAAGGCATCTTCTCTATTTCTGTTTATAATACACATTTTTAAACTACTGTGTGATGTCCAGATAGCTTGAAAACAGTAGTATAAACCCATTATTAGTCTACTTGTAATGATATATTTCATCACCATCTATTATTAGGGTAACTCTTCTATTGTTAAATTGGAACACGGTCATTTATGTTTCCCCAATTTCCAAACACTTTCATAATCTTAATATACTGTTCCCCCCAAAAAGAAAATTAACACGAATCCTGGCTCCGTTTCAGTGTGTTTCAAAGCTTCAGCAATGAAAAGCAGCACCAGACTTGACCTTCCTGTCTCCCGCAGGCACATTAAATCTTCACTTCCTCAAGTCCTGGTCACCACTGACCATTCCCAAAGTCTGCAATCTTTTTAGTGTCACTTCAGGCCGAACCCTTCTTTTCAGAAATGACACCAATTGTGATATCTCTGTAGTTTTTCTTACTTAGTACAACTCAACTATCACTTTTAAGTGAAAAAAATTCTGTTGGAGAATGAAAAATTTTCTGTTAATAAAGGCTTATGTCCTTCTGGCCATGAACAAAAGGTGTCTGGAACTTGCTGACTCCATTTAAAAATCATTACTTTGTGAAGTTCACTGTAGATTTCCAAGTACCTTAAGTACTATTAAATTAATTTGCTCATTTTGCAGAATAATGGGCCCAGGGGTGGGGAGGAAAGGGCCTCTGCATCTAGTCCCAGTCCACAAGCCAAAACTGTAGGAACTGAGGCAGTGATTCTAGTAATCATTAAAGTCTGATGCACAATTTCATTTTCATGGTGGTTGTGTTTATAGTTGAGAATTCATTTACATTCCTTTAAAAAATAACACTTATGTTCTTCTATTACCTAAAATAACATTTATCATAGCCCTAAGCAAGGACATTTTAAAATTAAGAAATAGGTCTAGGATCTGTATCTGGATATAAATGAGTAGAGATTCATACATGCACCTGCATGGCTATTGAAATGTGGTGGAATTCAGACATGTTCACAGGGGCTGACGGGAACACACCCATGGTCTTCTCTGCATGTACCTGGCATGGCTCCATGTCGCAAAGCCAGGAGGGCAGAGGAGACCAGGAGTGTGGACAGATGCATAGGGTTTGGTTTCACAGTGGGTTCATTTACATTTAAAATGTCTTTGGAAGCAATGACCTTCTAAAAGTGACTTCTGACCTTTGGAGACAAGTGTTTTACTTTATTTTAAAAAACCATTATAGCTTTATTCTTATTTACAGTTAAAAATTTAAGTTGAAATTTGATGAAGTTATGAGTTAGAAATTACTGAGAGGAAAAATATCTTCATTTTGAAAATCGATTAAGAATCAACTTCTTTTTAGCTCTGCTGCAGATTACACCAGTTCTTAAATTGTTATTTTAACAGATGAACATCACTAGAACATTACCAAGTTCTAGTGGTATTTAGAGTGGTGAGTTACAGAGCTCACACTCAAAAACCATGCCAGTAAATTGCCAACGGCCTAGTAAATGAGCCTCCACTTAGCCTACTATAATTTCAGCTGCATCTTTATGGAATGAAGCAAAGCTCAACAAAGAACCCATAAAATGAAATGATGCAGACCAACCTTTTATTGCACCCACAATATTTTGGTCTAGTCCTTTCCGGTTGTCATTGAGTCCTCTTTTCCTCTTCCCATTGGGTAAGGAGTTAGCCAAAGTCTTGTCATCAAAAAACGCACACACCAGTTTTCTAAACAGAAGGCTTCCTGAGCGAGTGTAGTTTGACAATATAGAGTCCAGCTGAGATTTAGGCATAAACACATCAAAGCCTTCAGCAAGTTGCACTTCTGGCTACCAAAAGAACATAAATATTTTATTAAAAGCAAGATTTGAAGCATTTGACTTTGGGCATATGTGCAACAAATAAACATTACTAGCCATTACAATGTCCACAGCCTATGAAACACCAGTCTCATCTCAGCTTTGTGTGTATTTGCAATTTACAAAACCAATTCCTAGTTATAATTCACAAAACAAGATATATATTAATTTCAATGTTAAGTCTTGTCCAAAGCAATGGAAGGAGTACACTGGAAAAGCATTCTTGTCTTTAGATTTAGCCAAGAGAAAGCTGGGTAATCACAAATCAGGTAATTCCAGAGCTACAGGGGACTTGAGACTTTGGGTGAAACACCCTCAGTTTTTAAATGAAGGAACTCAGGCCCAAATGACTTAAAAATAAGTTAAATACACTTAGTGCCTTGCACTTTCTCCTCCATGAAACAATTTCATTTGCTTAAGGACACAAATAAGAGCCGCTCCCACATGGCCCATGCTCTTTGTACCAGGCCAGTAGTTTTTAGCTACAGAAGCGTGTTATTTCTCTCCAATGACAACTCATGTAAACTAATACATGAAATAAATGTAAATGATAGGTGCCCCAGGCAGTTCAGATCTATCCGACCCCTGGTTTTGGAAGGAATGTGAAGCTACACCCAGAGCACCAATGGAAAATGAATGCATCAGTCACACCGCTTCCCTGTCAGGGATTTCGTGACTGGGACGCTGGACTGCAAGATCTGTAAGGTGCCTTTCAACTTAGACTCTACTGAATATGCTCAGACACTAAGAACACATTCTCTGCCACCATGACATGAATGTTTACAGCTCACCTTTCATCTTTCCACACCCAGTTCACATCATTTCCTTTTCAAAACCTTTCCTAACTCCTTCCTTCCCAAGGAGGTGGCTGTGTGTTCTTTGTCACAGCTAATTATCTGACATGCTTATATAATTGTATTTATTACACTGTATTAAAATTACTTATTAGACTGTGGTCCTTCCTGATGCCTGGAACTCCAACTTTGTATATGTAGGGCTTGGCATATAGTAAGCACTCAATAAATTCTTGTCTAATAGATAAAAACTCAGTCATCTGTTGGTCATAACATAAATTTAAAATATTAACTTTAATATGAAGAAATGCAACTGGTAAACTTTCATTTAAAAAAAAGGTCAGAAGGAAATCTCACTTAAGTAAGATGTATTAGAAGAGCTTATTCTCAGTTGTCATATTTATTACTTTGCAAACCTGGCACTACTTTAGATTTTTCTAAATCATATTAGGAACACAATTTGGAATTAGTTTTTCTCCTGGAGAGAAAAATAGGAATTATTGTTTTTGTCCTACTGCTTTTCAAAAGGCCTAA
Organism: Murina feae; assembly: GCA_004026665.1. Classification (NCBI taxonomy): domain Eukaryota; kingdom Metazoa; phylum Chordata; class Mammalia; order Chiroptera; family Vespertilionidae; genus Murina; species Murina feae. The sequence continues at coordinate 51,230 of PVJC01002588.1, forward strand.
ATTAGGGCTAAATTATTCAGATGATGTGGGAAGGAGTTTGGGCCCTGCCCCTCCCAAATGGAATTCCCGACTGGGTGGGCCAGAAAGACATCTCATTTCTCAGCTTCAACGTTTGGTCTCTGAATGTTTGGTAAATACCACTATGAAAACAATGCTGTCAGACGGTTTCCCGACTTTTGCATCTTGCTGCTGGTAAAGGTCGGCAGAGGAGGCAGATGGGACCTGGGGCTGGACACACAGAGCAGAAGCTGCCACACCCCAGGCAGCATATTTGTCAAGTGATTCAATGTAGAAATAATAGGGTTGAGAGAATTTTACCACCATAATCTCAGACAAAGTTTTGTTCATAAGCAGAATTTTATTTCGCACATTCTGTGGCTGCATTTAGATCTTAAATTCTTAATGAACTGATTGTAGGTTTTTGCTAAGTGCTTCTGTATCATTTGAAAGCCACGAAAAAAAAAAGGAAACAAAAAAATCCCTGCCTATTTTGTAGAAATAGCTACTCCCAATTATTTAGGGTCTAGGGAGAAACAGACGCTCTTAAATTTGCAGAGGGAATGGAAAGTTGCTGACTTGTCTCATCCCCATAACTCTGAAACCATCACAAGGCTCTGAACACTCAGTCACCTGACCTCTGGGACTCCCAGAACCTCCCCCGTGACTCATCTTGTAGGACTTGGTTTCCGAGCCACCAGGCAGAGATAGCCCCTCCCTTCTTCGCGCGCTTACAGTGTTTCCTTTGAGCTAAGTTTATGGCCCTTCCCACATTGCATTCATCTAGTTGGGAGTTTGTGTTTCTGATCAGACTGTGCACTCTTTCGTATTCAGAGTGCTAACCCCCCAGTTAGTGCCTGATAGATATTTGTCAGAACACACAAAAAGCTATGTAGAAATTCATTCAACATGACTAGTATTTAGCAATTTTTTATCCCTGTATAAATGAAGAAGCGGGTTTGAAAGCCTGCGTTGTGGTCCAGTATCCCAGTCTTTTCCTAAAAATACCTGTGCTGAGAGCAGAGTACCCAGAGAACACAGACCTGCCTGAATCAGTACCTATTTAGTGAGCACCCTCCGTGTGTAAGGAGTTTAAGGTCGGACTCAGCAGATGAGAAGCACACACAAATGCCTACCATGCAACGTAGAAAGGGGTAAGTGCTATGTATGAGAGAGGTACAGAGCATTAGGCAGCATTTGACTGGTGAGGAGTGAAGGGGTACAGGAGGGACAGGATAGCATTTCATCAGGCCCTGGATATAGGATTTAGGAGACAAAGATGCGGTTGCTGATTCTGCCATCTGCTGTGAGTCCTAAGTCTAAATATCTGGAAGTTTCTATGGAGCCAAGAGACTCCTTGTGAGATCATAATAGTATTTTGATTTCTGAGACACTATCCCAAAACAGAAGTTGTCAATGTTTCCTGTTCCACTTTCTATTGCCAGAAAAAATATTTTTTTGCAGCATTCTTTCCAGATAGAGGAACACGAACTCGCCCAGTTATGCATCCCGTGTACGGGAGTCAGTTTTATTAGTAGTTGAGGCAGCAGCCAGCAGCAGCCAGAGCAGAGGTGACGAATCTCTGCCCCTTCTTGCTCTTCAGGTCCTTTCTCTTAGCCAGGTTTCTTAGCTGGTGGTGAATGAGCACTAACATTATATCTACAATGCAACACAATGCAAACCGATTTCTTAAAAACAGCTTCACTTTCTGAGATAATGAAAAGATAATCTCAAATTTTCACATGAAACCTTTTTATTTTCTCCATTTTATAAATAAAACCACACCGTGGATTACTACCATCTAATGACCCACATCTTTGTATATATATTTAAAAACAGGCTAAACTCTTTAATTGTAACTCTGAATCTCTTTTTTGTTTATTGTTTCTAGTTTAAATGAGATATCTCTGCTTACTAATCATGGCTATGACAGAAACCAATATTCCAAATGAATATCCTTTTAAAAACTAGACTTCCTTGGACTGAATCACTATGTGATACTCCCATGAAGACAGATAGTTAGCACACCAATTTTCTGACTCTACTGATTACTGAAGTAATATGTTTCAATAAATTCTATTGAATACTTAAGATCTTTGAATGGTGACATCCAAAGTGTGAGGCATAATTTATGACGCTTACAGTCATTATTTTAAGAGCTAAGAGTATGAATTCCCACTATAAATTTGGATTTTCATGCATCCTATGTACCTCAGCCACTCAGCACAGTAATGTATCACATGTTGAATTTTCCTTATCCAGTGGCATTACATCTTACACTGAGTGAAGTTCTGGAGGCAAAAACTGCATGTAGTCATAAGGACTCTTGAAAATGTTCCTGGACCCAGGTTTGTGAACATTAATTATCTTGATTCTCTTTCCATTTCAGTTGTGGTCTCCCTCTGCTTAGAAGTCAGCTGACCCTTGAATATCATGGGTTTGAAACAGTGCGGGTCGACTTACACACAGATTTTTTTTCATAAATTCCTGTACTATTTTTTATCTATAGTGGGAGTACTAGGATGTGAAGAGCTTACTGCATGTATTGTTCTCTGCCATTTTACATAGGGGACTTGAGCATCTGTGGGTTTTGGTATTCACAGGAGGTCTTGGAACCAGTTCCCCTCAGGTACTGAGAAACAACTGTGTAAATTCTGGGGAAGTCAAGAGTTATATGTGGATTTTTTACTGTGTGGGGGGTTGGCAACTGTAGTTTGGGTCAAAACTTACGGTGGATAAGAGATCCTCTAATCAGGTAAATTAATTTTTTTCCTTTAAGTCCCTATGAGCATATCATCTGACTTCCCTATATAATCTAAAGAAAAATATGTAAAACAATTTGAAAGAAATGATTCAAATTAATCACAGAGGGAACATTTCTGATACAGGCTTTTTATATAAGGTACTAGAAGCCCAGTGCACAAAATTTATGCAGGATGCGGGGGGGGGGTTCCCCTCAGCTCAGCCTGCACTCTCTCTAATCCGGGACCTCTCAGGGGATGTCCAACTCTCGGTTTAGGGCCGATCCCCAGGACAGGGCCTAAACTGGCAGTCAGACATTGCTCTCAAAATCCTGGACTGCTGGCTCCTAATTGCTCACCTGCCTGCATGTCTGGTCACCCATAACTGTTCCCCTCTGCTGTCCAGGTTGCCCCCAACTGCCTGCTCTCTGCCAGCCTGGTCACTCCTAACTGCCCCACCCTGCTG
>PVJC01002588.1:54533-78089 GCA_004026665.1 Murina feae
CTTGGTCACCCCCAACGACCTCCCTGCCAGTCTAGTTGCCCCTCTCTGCCCCCCCCCCCCCCCCCCCCCCCCCCCCCCCCCCCCCCCCCCCCCCCCCCCCCCCCCCCCCCCCCCCCCCACTGGCCTGGTCACCCCACACAACTCGCTGTTCAGTCGTTTGGTCATCCCTCACTAATCCCCCTGCCAGCCTGGTCATAGGCAGCCATCTTGTGAGAGTATGAGGTTTAATTTGTATACTACCTCTTTACTACATAGGATTATCAATAGCAAATTTCAGTAAGATATGTAAAAAGCTATACGTGATCATAGGTTAAAAGAGTAAAAAGAAGTGTATGAATATTCAGAGTAGGCATTAGCCCTAGATTTTCAATTGTAAATTAATAAGTCGACACAATAGTTTGTGTCTCTATGTAAAAAACAGGTAGCCAGTTTCAGATTGGCTTACTATTTGCTACTTACTATATTCCAGCCCCTAGTAACACACATTCTATGGGTTTTCTAACTTAACTCTCAGCCTATGAAGTGACTACTATTATTATCCCCAACTTTCAGATGCAAAAACTAAAGTTTAGAGACATTAGGTAACTTATAAAAATTACCCAACTAATAAGTAATGAGGTAAGGATTTGAATCCAGGCAATCCAGGCTAGAACTTACGCTAACAAGCATATACTGCCTTAATTCAATGTATCAATGAATAAATTTAAAAACAGCTTGACTGGTTGATTTGCTTTACTAGTTCCCAGTGAACTGCTTTATTTATTGTGCTAAGAAGAAACTAAGAAAACAGATTCTGAATTCAGAAGCCACTTCTGTTGAAAGCACCAATGCATTTTAAATTATTTAATAATTAGTGGCCCAGTGCACAAAATTTGTGCATGGGGGTTGGGGGTGGGGGTGGTGTGTGTCCCCTCAGCCTGGCCTTTACCCTCTTGTGTAATTTAAGATTTGCTGGAAAATATTCATAGTTATTATAAAAACATTTAAAAGTATTTTAAAAACTGATCTTAATGTTTGACCAAAGCCAAAAAAAAAAAAAAAAGCCAAACAAGAAGCAAAAACAATGAAACAAACCTGAGCCATGCACATCTGTCATAAAAAACACAAACCAATATATCCAATTAAGTAGGAAAAAACAGAACTATAAAAAATTCACAACTGTTTTGTCTGAATACCACTAGATTATTGGGTTGTACATGCATCAAAAAAGAATTAAATATTGTACTTAAATCTAAAATTTGGTTTGGGGTTTCTGCTTTTGTGTTGGTGTAATTTAGGTTTCAATTTTGTTTAGTGTGCTAATTAATGAGTCACATAATCCTGCCCCCAAAGAGAAACATTTCTGGCCACTCATTAAAAATACACACAATTTGTTCATTTATATGTAAACATAAATTTACTTAACAAATATTTATATTCATCCCTCTAAAAGTACTTAGCTAGAACTGCTAAAGTTTTAAAAGAATCAGTATTTACTGGGTGCTTGAAATTTACCAAGTACTATTCAAAGAATTTTACATAGATTAGTTCATTTAACTCTTCCAATAGGCCAACTCTATGAGGTAAGCACTATTATTATCCCCATTTTATGGAGGGAAAGCTGAGAAAAGCGAGGGTAGGTGTGCTTGCTCAGAGTCACACAGCTGAGCTTCTAGCCCAAGCAGCCTGATCTCAGAGCCTGTACCGTTAACCTTTTTCTCCTACCCAGAAACTCCTAAGTAAAGAGAATACACAGTTGTAGTCAAACCTTCCAGTTCCCCTTCGTATAGCAATCATCCCATGAACAGCTACTAAGTGTTGGGCGTGTATAAGAAATGTGCGAGGACAGGTGCCTGAGTCTCACTCAGATAAGGGCTTGCTGCAGACCTGGGTTTGAGAACCAGCTCCATCCTTCTGGGTATGTGACCTTGTGCTTCAAGTCCTTTCTGACACAGTGTCCTTACCTAATCTAATAAAAGAGTAATATGCAAATTGACCATCACTCCCAGACACCCAAGCTATGCCCACCAGCCAAGCCATGCCCACCAGCCAATCAGAGCGGCTGTATGCAAATTAACCCAGCCAAGATGGTGGCCGGCAGCCACAGAGCTGGAACAAGCAGGAGGCTTCTGTTGCAACTGCCTGACTAGGTCAGCGGGCCTCTGCTCAAGCAACAATGTTTCAATTATAGAAGCCACAGAGCTGAAGCAAACAGGAGGCTTCCATTGCCTGCCTAGGCCTCGGCTCAAGGTAACAAAGTTTCAATTATAGAATATAAATAAACCCCAGAAACCTGATTCCAGCCAGTCTTGCTGGGACTTGTTGGATCAATGGGAGCTGTGGGCAGCCTGAAAACAGCCCTCAGCCCCTCACCCAGGCTGGCCAGGCACCCAGTAGGGACCTGAACCCTGAACAGACTGTGGACAGCCTGCAAATGGCCCTCAGCCCCTCACTCAGGCTGGCCATATCCCCATCGGGTGAGGGTTCCCACTGGGGGGGCTTGGCCAGTCTGCAAACAATATGCTATATAATTAAAGCCTAATATCCTAAGTGTCCAGTCGTCTGGTGACCTCTTGATTGTTCAACCAATCAAAGTATAATATGCTAATGATATGCTAAGGCCGCTCAACCACTTGCTGTGTTGTGCACTGACCACCAGGGGCAGAGGCTCCAATCGGTAGGTTAGCTTGCTGCTGTGGTTCAGCTGATTGGGACTGAGCGAGATGGGCCGGTCATGCCCTGAAGTCCTCCCAAGGTCCCTCCCCGGCTGGCCAATCTCCCACAGTCCCTCTCAGCTGGCCAACCTCCTGCATCCCTCCCTGGCCCTGATTGTGCACCAGTGGGGTCCCTCGGCTTGGCCAGCACCCCTTGGGGGATGTTGGAGAGCCACTCGCCTGGGGAGGGTGCCAGACACAAAGCTCATGGCTGGTGAGCGCTGTTGTCGTGGCACGAGTCTCTCCTGATTGGGACTGATTGGGCACGAGCCTGAGGCAGGTGCAATAGGGCCAGGATGAGTGGGAGCGGCAGGTAGGAGCTGTAGGCAGTGTTGGACTGTAGGTTTTGGCCCAATCCCCGCAGGCCATCCTGAGGGACCCCACCCGTGCACAAATTTGTGCACTGGGCCTCATGTGTGTGTGTGTGTGTGTGTGTGTGTGTGTGTGTATGTATATACTAGAGGCCCAATGCACAAAAATTTGTGCACTCTTGAGGGGGGGGGCCCTCCGCCCGGCCTGTGCCCTCTCGCAGTCTGGGACCCCTTGGGATGCCCACCTGTTGGCTTAGGCCTGCTCTCCAGGTGATTGGGCCTAAGCTGGCAGTCAGACATCCCTCTAGCAGCCCAGGAGCCCTTGGGGGATGTCCAGTGGGGAGCAGGCCCAAGCTGCAGTCGGAATCCTTAGTGCTGCTGAGGAGGCAGGAGAGGCTCCCGCACCACCGCTGTGCTGGCAGCTGGCAGTTTGGCTTGTGGCTGAGCAGAGCTCCCCCTGTGGGAGTGCACTGACCACCAGGGGGAAGCTCCTGGATTGAGGGTCTGCCCCCTGGTGGTCAGGTGTGTGTGTCATAGTGACCAGTCATTCTAGTCATTCTGCTGTTAGGGTCAATTTGCATTATTACCCTTTTATTATATAGGATATATGTATGTATATATATGTGTACACTAGGGGCCTGGTGCACAAAAATTTGTGCACTCAGGAGGTCCCTCAGCCCAACCTGTGCTCTCGCAGTCTGGGAGCCCTTGGGGGATGTCCACCTGCTGGCGTGCCTGGTCAGCCTGGGTGAGGGGCTGATGGCTGTTTGCAGGTTGGGCAAGCCCCCCAGTGTGAACCCTCACCCCATTGGGGTGTGGCCAGCCTGGGTGACTGTCTGAGGGCCATTTTCAGGCTGCCCACAGCCCCTTCAGGTTTTGGGCCCCTACTGGGGTACCTGGCCAGCCTAAGGGGCTGATGGCTGTTTGCAGGCTGGCCAAGCCCCTCAGTGGAATCCCTCACCCCATTGGGGTGTGGCCGGCCTGGGTGACAGACTGAGGGCTGTTTTCAGGCTTTCAGGCTGCCCACAGTCCCTTTGTGTTTTGGGTCCCTACTGGGGTACCTGGCCAGCCTGGGTGAGGGGCTGATGGCTGTTTGCAGGCTGGCCAAGCCCCCCAGTGGGATCCCTCACCCCATTGGGGTGTGGCCGGCCTGGGTGACAGACTAAGGGCTGTTTTCAGGCTTTCAGGCTGTCCACAGCTCCCATTGACCCAACGTCTGGGTTCTGGGGTTTATTTATCTTCTATAATTGATATACTGTTCCTTTAAGCCGAGGCCTAGGTAGGTAACGCAGCCTCCTGTCTGCTTCAGCTTGTGGCTTCTATAATTGAGACAATGTTGCAAATATGTTGTTGCCTGGAGCCGAGAGAAGCCCAGGCGGCCAGCAAACAGTTTTACTTCTGGTGCAACGGAAGCTGCCTGTTTATTCAGCTCCGTGAGTGCCGGCCTCCATCTTGGCTGGGTTAATTTGCATACAGTCACTCTGATTGGCTAGTGGGCATGGCTTAGGCATTCCTGAAGAAATGGTCAATTTCAATATTACGCTTTTATTATATTAGATATGTGTGTGTGTATATATATGTGTGTGTGTGTGTGTGTGTGTGTATTAATAAAAGGGTAATATGCTAATTAGACTTAAAGTCTTTCCAGGAGACCTTCTGGACATTCTTCCAGACATAGCCATGGTGGCGGGGCCGAGACAGAGGTGGTTAGGGGTGATCAGGCCAGGAGAGGAGGGCAGTTGGGGGCGAGCAGGCCGGCAGAGGGGGCAATTGGGAGTAATCAGGCTGGTAAGGGGGGGAATTGGGGGCAAGAAGGCTGGTAGGGGGTAGTTGGAAGCAAGCAGGCCAGAAGGCAGAGTGGTTAGGGGTGATCAGGCAGGCAGACAGATGAGCGGTTAGGAGCCATCAGTCCCGGATTGCAAGAGGGATGTCTGAGGGTTCCCAGATTGGAGAGGGTGCAGGCTGGGTTGAAGGAACCCGCCCCCCCTACACACACCCCTGTGTACAAATTTCATGTACTGGGCCACTAGTATATATATAATTTTGCTTTTCTTTACATACTTATGTGATTCTTTCATCAAGGCAATAAACACCTAAGTTTTCATGGACAATTCTCAATGTGCATTATTAATTTTAATTGCTATTGTTAGCAAAAGAAAATTATAAATAAAAACCAAATTACTTTTATTTGGCATATAAACAAAATTATAATACTGATAAAGATAAAAACTTGATTTCACTAACATACATAAGGCCTTTATCAGCTAGTCCTCTATTTCTGAAGTACATTTGGAGCATAAAAATTAAAAAAGAAGAAGGTTCAGTTATTAGCTTTAGGAGATGATTTATACAACTTAAATGATTGCTCTTGATACATCAAAGCCTATCAGAAAAGAATGCTAAAAAATAAAGGTATTAAGAAAACTTCTTATAATTGAATATATTTTGTGTTATGGAATAATGTACCTCTGATTCCAAATATGTGATCTACATGGGTTTTGACCAGAGCTTTAGTTTCAAAACAATATGCTCTAATCAAAGGAGCTGACTGGTTGAGAGCAGAACATTACCATCATTAATGATATCTTAAAATTAAGTTTTAGTCTAGAAAAACTTCTTAACTATTATAGCATGTGTTCATAAATAAAAAACTAAACAAAAACCTTTTGATACTGAGGACTGAATAAAAGTTCGAAATAAAAAAGTCACAAAATGATTTTTGTTATCCTCCTTTATTAAGACCCAACATGGATACATGCTAGCAAACTGTCTTCCTGTGCAATGTGAAAAAGAACACTTTTTAAAAACAGCAATTTACTTCTTACTTAAAAGGTAGGACCAATCCCATATAGGCCAGTGGGAGTTCTCAGCAGGATTCTCATCCTATGCAATCTGGTAATAATAGATCACTCTCTTGTTTATTTTAAGAACTCTCCCAACAAGTTGGGGTTGGAAACACCAATGTTCCTAGATATTATAAAGAGAGTATTCAATTGCACATTTAGCACACTATTAACGAAATTAGTTTACGAGAATATAAAATGGCAAGTCAGAGAGATATCTCAGATGTCATCCAACATTTTGGACTTGCGACAATATTCTGGCTATGATATTAAAATAGAAAACCTTTGCAGAGCATTAACCTATCATTACATAGAGTAAATGGCATGGCACTGCAGCCTAATTAGCAGTGTAGCTTGCATCTATAAAATAGAATTAGAACTACTGCTCCTTTCTTATTGTTAGTTTGTGTTTCTAGAAAGGTGTGACCTTATCTGTAAGGTTTGGTTCATTTATGTCCATCTGCAAAGGATTTAATTATGTTTTTTTAGCTCTACACTGAGGAAATTAAAAATGCCCACTTCAAAATTAAAAATGTTAAAGAAATTAGTGAGTAGATTGTTCCCTCACCCTTCTTTCAGAGATAAAGATCGAAAACATGTTTAAATAAATAAGGCATAAGATTTTCCTAAGAGAAAATTCTAGGCAAGGAAATTATTCATCATCTTCCTTTTCTCTTTCCCATGTGTATTCTGCAAGATTTTCCAGTTTGCCTGGGCAGCATGAGCTAAGGGGAAAGCGTAGTATTTGAGAAAATTCCTAATAGTTATATTAGTGTTAGCAGCCAGAAAACATGAACTTACATCTGAGGAAGGTGATTCCAGAACAATGCCAAATCCTAGGACGTGGTTCTCCCCCGTGGAAGTGCGCTCAGCTGCCTGGAGGGCCGACTGCTCTGAGGCCACACCTGTCTTCTTCTCAGTCTCTAACACACTGGGCTTCTGCTTCACAGCAAGAGGTTCAACAGTCTTTGGGGGCACTTTTTTCTTTTTATTTCTCTTGCGTGAGACAGCAGTTCGCTGGGAGCATATAAGGGAAATTGGGGGTTGTTGTCTGTTTGGGGTTCCAACTGTGAACAATAAACAAAAATATGGTACAGGCACCTGTGTCCAACTTAGGAAAATGTCTCACCTGTCTATCTGCATGCTCCACGGGCTGAGATGGCAATGGGGCTCACTGACGGATGAAGCACACCACATAAAGCGCGCAGGACCTGGATTTACCAAATAAAGGCTCTGGAGCACCTTAAAGTACTACAGGCAGAAAAACACCCACGAGAGAACTCGCTGCAGATGCTGGTGGATAATCGGATCGTATAGCTACTGCTGGGTTCAGTGGTGAGCTATGAGGAAACGTGTGAGCCTGATTTTACAAATCATACGGCATTGTTATGTAAATGAGAACTCCAGAATTTAAACTGAGATGTAGTTATCCTATTTTCTGGGAAGCCAGTCTCAGGAACATTCAATTGTCATTTCGGGTTAAACTGATCAGTTGCTAGCACTAAAATGGACAAAGACTGGACAAGGACGATCACTTGGGTAAGTCTGAACAAATGAATAGTCTGGAATGACTGGTATGCATGTCCCAGTGAGCATGTGGGCAAAGCCTGCTAGTCACTTGTCAGGTCCTGTAACCCCTTCCTTACAGACATCAGCTAACTTCACAGCATTACAATGCTGGTTCAGACCTGGCCACTTCTCCACACCTCAGTTTTATGTGGCTGAAAAATAGAAATAACAGAGTCCTACAAGCGTCAAGCAAATGAGTAAAATCCAGAAATAGTTTGTGTTCCAAAGACAAAAAGCACCGAACAAGAACTAAGTACTAATACTGAAAATATACTTAAAGAAACAAGGATGGCAATTATAGTTTTTACAGGTGCACTTTGAGAAGTAATGCTTGTTAACCATTTAAAAATACTTTCATGGAAAATTTAAAAGAAAAATATGAAATTTTCATGTGTTAATATGGCTTACTAAATGTGACCATAGAATATGCCTGCTTTTTTGTAGCAATACACCTATAAATATGTCAAATGAAAAATGAAGATTTATAAATGCAAATGGATCACTTTCTATCAGCTTGGAAATAAACAATATTTACACTTGAAATTTGGTATTTTCATCTCCAGCCTATAAAGAAATTTTTAACTCTTGGAAACAAACTACTAACACTGCATATAAACTGAAAAGTTTTTAATCACTCATGCAGTAATTCATCAAGCTTATGGTTTCTCCACCTTGGCTGTCCATTAGAATCACCCTGGAGCTTGAAAAACATGTCAGTGCCCCAGCCTTACCCCAGACTAACTGAATCAAAATTTCCAGAGTGGTACCCATGCACTGAGATTTTTCTAAAGCTCCTCAAGTAATTCTAATGTGCAAGTCAGAATGGAGAACTTTTCCCTCTTCTCTCTGAATTTTCCCCAAAGTCAAGTGGACTATTAAAGCAATTATCAAGATAGTCTAGAACACATGCCTCTCCAAGACTCACTATTCTAAATTAAAGGTGAACATATTTTTGGTTTCAACACAGGGACTAGTAGTTTTCTTCTCCTTTTGCAAGTCTAGACATAGCCAAAGTTTCTTGCATCCAGATCTTATTGCTTGATCCTACTACCTTAAAGTAAAGGTAAAACTTTCTAAATATCTGTGTTAAAGGAAATAAACTCTAGCCATACAGCACACATTTTTGGTTGTTATTTGTTTTGTTAATCCTCACCTGAGGATGTTCTTTGCATTGATTTTTAGAGAGTGGAATGGAGGGAAAGGGAGAGAAAGAGAGGGAGAAGAGCGAGAAACATCGATGACAAAGAGACACATTGGCTGCCTCCACATGTGCCCTACCTGGGGCCAGGGATCAAACACGCAACCCTTAGGTATGCGGGCAATGCTCAACCACTGGGCCATACCGGGCAGGGTGCTCACCTTACTTTTATGCAATCTTGGGTGACTGAGATGTCTTAAGTAGTAAGCTTTTTAAGTACCAAAACCACATCATTAAGTATTAAAATTTCACTAGAATTCACTAAAAGTCACCACGTACAATTTCTGAACCATGACCTTCATGACCTTACAATGAAAGGAGGGGAATGCTAGTCACACATGACTATTTCCTGCTTTAGGCAAAGGCCAAGGAACTGTTTTCCTGACAAGAGGAAAAGCTTAATAAAATGATTATTTGCGGTGCCTGTCACAAAAAAGTTCTGTCCCCCCCCACCAATTGTGAAGATTAGAAAACAGAGCCGCTATCATCAAGATCTAGACTTCTATAAAATATTCTGTTGTCTTTATAACAACACTAATAAATTGCTTACACTTGTGCCATGACTTACAGTATTCATTTACTATTTCATTCTCCTTTGAAAACAACCCTAAGAGTGAGAGGTAAGTGCTCAGAGACAGGAGAGAAATCTGAGGCTTAGAGAAGCTGCACAGGAGTAAGGAGGAGAAACTGAACTCTTATCCCAAACTGCAAATGCACTTGCTCTTCTATTCTTCAGCTAAGAGGAGTGAGGACAAAAAAGCGTCATGTAAATGAAGAAGACAAACCATGCCTGAGCTCCTATGTCCTGAATGTCAGGGAGAAAAGCCACCAGCCGGGCCCATGCCTCCCAAAGGCCTTCTCCACACCTACCAGGCCATGTGGCTTCCACACTGTCATGCCAAGCCCAAAAGGACTGGTGCAGGAGTGGAGGCCAAGATGCAGGCAGCCACCAAACTGAGCAGCTCAAGGGGCTAGATAAGGCAGCTCATTTTCTTTCCTGATCAGAACCTCTCTGTCCGTTCACATTTGGACAATGAGCTGAAGAACTCTGCCTACTTTCATGCATAACTATTTCAAAATATAATGAACTGACACATAGGTGCTAGGAGATCAGGGGGTGAGGTACACAAAGCACATGTACATAAGTAAAGTATTAGTATTATTAGCAATACAAATGTTGTTAGATGTTCTAAAAGGAAAATAGGTTGGAAGAAAAGCTGAGAAAATGGATACTTAAAAAAATAATAGCAAGACAGCAGAGGGAAGAACTGAACAATAAAAGCACAATAAAATACATCCCAACTGAAGATGTCAGACATGCTTTCAGAATTGGAGGACTGGATCTGATGTGTAATCATTGTACCTGCTTGAATTTGCATTAATTTCCGCATGGTCTTGAGTTCTTGGAGAATGGCCTGCAATGTTGACTGGCAGTTACAAGTGCAGCAGTTTGATCCAAATGATGAATTTACCACTGGAAGTTCTCCTAAGCATAAAAGAAAAGAATGACATACTCCCAAACAATACCAAAATTATAAAGAGAGGGGAAAAAGGTATCTTGACAGGACTTTGAAGCCTGTGCAATTATGAGACTGCGTCTAAGGAAAATGTACCCAATAATTTTCAGAACTTAAATTTGGGGGTCTGACTTTATCTAATTATCCAGGCTTCTCTGTATTATAAGGTTCCTGCTGTTTCAAGGTGGTGGAGCCGCAGGGACGTCCGCATACAATGTGCTGTCACAGCAGGCCTCCCTCTAGTCACACCAGTTCATCTCAGATAACAATAGCTTAAAACTTCACTAGAAACATGCTCACGCTATTCTGCACAGAAATCTAGCTCTGAGAACCGCCTTACAAAAAACATGGTAGCTACAAGTGTTATAAAGGTTCCGGTTAAGAATTAAATGTGTCTATTAAAAAAATAGTCTTAGAATAAGCATGCTATTTCAAAAATTAAGAACTTTCAACATATTAAAACTTTTAGGCACTCTCTGAGTATGGGTGTGGCGGGGGAGAGTGGGGGAGCAGAGTATGGAAGGAGACATTTGAACTTGTACTGGCTTTTCTCCACCATAATAAAGGCAATACAATGATCCTATATACTTTTTCCATTCCCATTCCTTAAATGTCTCTCATTTTAGACTATTTTAACTGTTTAAATCTAATAAATTTTCCTTAAAATATCAATCCTATTCTGTTTCCCTTAGAAGTAAAATAATTATTTTTATTCTCTTTAGAATAAAATGGAACATTTGGAAAATCACTGTTTCAGTGGCTTTCCCTCTACATCAGTATCCAACCCACTACCTTAAAATGGACTGTATAAGACACCATTATCACTTTGGTTTTTTTCATGGGTGGAAGAGGTAAGTTCTAAGGTGAGTATTAGTCAGTTATATCTTTTATTGTATACTAGAGGCCTGTTGCATGAAGATTCAAGCAACAGGCCTTCCTTCCCTGGCTGCCGGCACCGGTTTTCCTCCCGGCACCCGGGACCCAGGCCTTTGGTCTGGCTGCAGCAGCGAGGCTTGGCTTCTCCGCTTGGGCTACAGCAGAGAAGCCAAGCCTCTTCAGTCTTCAGTTGTCTTCAGTCTTAGCTCTCCACCTGCATATGCAAATTAACTGCCATCTTTGTTGGGTTAATTTGCATACTCATCCTGATTGGCTGGTGGGCATAGCAGAGTGACAGCAATTTGCATGTTTCTCTCTTATTAGTGTAGACTAGGGGCCCAGTGCACAAAAATTTGTGCACTTGGGAGGTCCATCAGCCCAACCTGTGCCCTCTCGCAGTCTGGGACCCCTCTGGGGATGTCCACCTGCTGGTGTGCCTGGTCAGCCTGGGTGAGGGGTTTATGGCTGTTTGCAGGCTGGCCAAGACCCCCAGTGTGGATCCTAACCCCACTGGGGTGTTGCCAGCTTGGGTGATGGGCTGAAGGCCGTTTTCAGGCTGCCCACAGTCCCTTCAAGTTTTGGGTCCCTACTGGGGTACCTGGCCAGCCTGGGTGAGGGGCTTATGGCTGTTTTCAGGCTGGCCAAGCCCCCCAGTGGCGTCCCTCACCCCACTGGGGTGTGGCCAGCCTGGGTGAGGGGCTGAGGGGTGTTTTCAGGCCGCCCACAGCTCCCATTGACCCAATGTCCCAGCAAGGCTGGCTGGAAGCAGGTTTCTGGGGTTTATTTATCTTCTATAATTGATACACTGTTCCTTTAAGCTGGGGCCAAGGCAAGTAATGAAACCTCTCTGCTTCAGCTCTGGCTTCTATAATGAAACAATGTTTCCCTTAGAAGTCAGGCAGGGCCTGCTGTTTGCTTCAGCTTCTAGGATTGAAACAATGTTGCAAATATATTGTTCCCTGGAGCAGAGAGAAGTCCAGGCGGCCACAGTTTCACTCCTGCTGCAACGGAAACTGCCTGTTTACTCAGCTCCCTGAGTGCCGGCCTCCATGTTGGCTGGGTTAATTTGCATACAGTCGCTCCGATTGGCTGGTGGGTGTGACTTAGGCATCCCAAAGGACGGTCAATTTGCATATTATGCTTTTATTATATAGGATTATATCTAATTTGAATCCTATAACATGTGGATACAAAAGAAAAATTCACTACAGCAAAACAATGAAACACTTAAAGATAATGTCTGGAATAGCAAAATTATTTACATTCAAAGTTGTAGCAAACTGAGATGCTATAACACCTTAAAATTGCAAATAATTTTAATGACATACTAGTCACTTATATATAATAATATGAAAATAAATACAAAAGCTCTATTTTCAAATGAATATGAGGGAGTTTAAGTTTGTAGCTTTTAACATAATATCTTCCAAAGTAAATGTACCTTTTTTTGTTATGTTTACTGAAAATCAAACTCTGTTAGCCCAAAACATACTGATGTGAGATATACTAACTCTATTCACACCTGAGGGCACCTTATTTCTCTTCTTGTTTCTTCCATGGCTGAAGAATCAGGAGGGCACTGTAGAATATTCCTAGTCACTATTTTAAGTACTGTCTTTATCCATTTTAGAGGACAAACCAACTCTTTTCAGTGTGTTATAAATCATTTTCTAATTTGAAAGAGAACTGCCTTTTTATTTTTATGGAGGAGTCTTTCAAGAGTCATCTCTCTCCAACCTGGAAGCATGCCAGCCTGTGAATCTGATACTGACTTATGTAATATTGAGGGAAACAGAAGACACCAGTACATCTTGTGGGGTCCCCTGCTATCTCATCAGCAGCGTCTCAGGATGGCTTTTCATGCATCTTAACTGGTTAGTGGAAATTGTGTTTAAAAAACAACAATCAAAACAGTTATTTAAATCTTGAAGATAAAAAATGAGGAAAAATCCTTTACTTTCAAGGAAAGAAAAAATGCATTACTTTTTCTTGTTTCCTTTGTGTGAACTGAATTATAGAACAGCACATCTATACATAATTTATAGAACAAGTTACATCCAATATCAATGGATAGAAATGAACATGACTGAAAAAAATCATCCATTTTTCCCTTAAGCTTTGAAACACTCCCATGTGATTTGTTTCTAAACAATTAGAAATTTAAATTAAGAAAATGTTACTTTAAAGGGCTACATTTCAATGCTAATGAAACAAGTTATGAACTACGAATCACTTGGTTTAGCTGGAATGTGAAGTTAAAATGAAGGTACCAGGGTGCTATGTTATCAGTCCTCCCTTTAGCTATGATTCCTCTGATAATTAAGAAAAGCAACAATGTCAGCAAGAGGATATATGAATAATATACCATATGACCAGGAAGCTTCTTTTAATGACAAAAGGGGTTTTTTTCTGCCCTAATGTTCAGTCTTTTGTGACAATATTGATCCATCAACAATGATGGGCTAAAATCTCTACTAAGAAATTACCACTTCTACTACAGAACCCTCAGTCTTCCCTGCTTCTCAATTCTGGTATTTTATAGTCTGCAATTTTTCCACTACATCTTTCCTGTCTTTTGAAATAATTGAGATAAGGAGGGTGGTTTAGGGAGGGCTTAATGTATAGCAGGTCCTCAAAGAATGTCATCCTATATAATAAAAGCCTAATATACTAAGTGTCCAGTCATCCAGTCATCCATTTAACCAATCAAAGCGTAATATGCTAATGATATGCTAAAGCTGCTCAACCGCTCACTATGATGTGCACTGACCACCAGGGGCAGACAGTCAATCAATCAACCAGTTGCTATGATGTGCACTGACCACCTGGGGGTAGACGCTCCAACCAGTAGGTTAGCTTGCTGCTGGGGTCCAGCCAATTGGGACTGAGCGAGAAGGGCCAGATATGCCTTGGAGCCTTCCTGTGGTCCCTCTCTGGCTGGCCAACATCCTGTGTCTCTCCCGTGCCCCCATCATGGGTGGATAGGTGGGAGCTAATCAACCAAAGACCATCCTATATAATAAAGGCTAATATACAAACTGACCAAACAGTGGAACGACTGGTCGCTATGATGGGGACTGACGACCAGGGAGCACATGATCAATGTAGGAGCCACTCCCTGGTGGTCAGTGCACTCCCATAGGAGAGAGCCGGTCAGCCAGAAGCCTGGCTCATGGCTGGCGAACGCAGCAATGGTGGTGGGAGCCTCTCCCGCCTCTACAGCAGCACTAAGGATGTCTGACTGGCGGCATAAACTCCCCCTACTCCTCCTCCTCCCCCCCCCCCCCCCCCCCCCCGAGTGCATAAATTTTGTACACCAGGCCTCTAGTTTTCTTATAATGTTGATGAGAAAGAAATCAATTCCAGGTCTGGGCCACTATCCGTGTGGAGTTGGCATGTTCTCCCGGTATCTGCATGGGTTTCTCCAGAGACTTGTTTCCACCCACATCTCAAAGATGTGCACCTGAAGTTCACTGGCATGTCTACACTGTCCTAGTCTGAGTGAGAGTGTGCTGTGTGAGGCCCTAGGATTAACGGTGTCCTTAATCCTTGCTTTGTGCCCTGAGCTGCGGGGAAGGGCTCTGGCCACTGGTGACCCTGAACTGTAGGCAGGATTAGCAAAGAATCCTCCTACTTGTTTTTAATAATCTTTCTTAAATGTATGGAATAGCTCACATTTATTTCAATGTTTAATATTAGGATCTTTATTTACAAGTTTGGTGGTGCTTTTGTGATAAGAAATGGGTGGTAGGAATTTAACTCTTGTTTACATCAGTCTGTGGTAAAATTGATTTCATTCCTTATGCTTAAAATTTGCAGTTTCCAAGAACCTATTGAAAACCTTAAGTGAACATTTAGGAATAAAACAACATTCGGAGAGCCCCCCATAAGGACATTCTGAATGTATGTTAACAGCCATACCTACCGTTGGGGCTCCCCGCGGTGTGGGGCTGACTCTGGAATGTTCTCGAGCGGGGGCCAGAATGCCCTGAGAACTGCCCGCTCTGGGCTGGGAACTCATTCCAAGCACCCCGAGAAGAAGGGTGCAGGCTCTGCAGGGCCTCAGCAGACGAGTTCAAACGCTGAGGCCAGACGGAGTCCAAATCCTGGGGTTCTTCTTTTAACTTTTCTCCTTCCTTGCCAACACGCTGATAGATCCTCCCAGCGCTATCATTCAGTAATCTTCTCATTCCTGTAATTTGTTTTTTAATTTCCATGCTTTCACCTCCTAATGGAACAGGGCAAAAGAGAGCACTGTAAATTAGCAAAAGAAAAAATAGTCCACTATAAAAAATGCTGCCCCCCTTCTCTGGAAATGGCAGATTCCTGCTTCCAGATACAAGCTTCTAGATACTAAATAACCCATAAAAATTAAAGGCAAGGAATTTGGCTATGGCCTGAAGAAACCGATTATATTCCTGGTGCGTCTCAGTTTAATCTCTTTCTGGACAAATTTTCTTATTGTAAAAGATTTCTTGAGTGCTGTTCATCTGGGGCACACTGTAAATTCCTTCTTGGGAGTGTTTTCTGAGTGACAGCATCAAAGAAAGCAGCTGAGGCAGAAGATGGGAGGAGGGACTACAAGCCTGAAATCCCCTGCTTGGAGCTGCTGCGGCCATCCACTAACACGGCAGCAGTTAGGTCAGGCACCAGGGAGAATGTGTGGAACTGGTTGAGCTGCAGAGCTTTTTGAGGCTGTTGGCACAGCAGCAGTGTCAGTAGGACACAGTCGGTGGAGACACCACTCTCAGAGGTAGCAGTGCAGGAGCAGAGAGATATCGAGGCACAGGAGGAGGCTCAGCCCGACTCACAGGGAGATGCCCCTAGAACTGAGACAGCCCAGTGATGTCCAGGGGTTTAAGGAAACTTTTATGTACTGTTTGGAAATAAGTATCTTCCTTTTTTAAAATGGCAATAAGAATATTAATTCTACTTTTAATAGCTAACACGGGTAAACACAGACATTACATAGATTTCCAAACTTACAGTATTGTTATGTGCTGCCATATGCTAGAGAGGAATATTTTAATTTGTAATAGAACCATTTTTATATCAAACACCTGTAAAGATCACAGTACAGAAACAATAAATCATACTCCAGATTTTATGAGAATGACCAAGCAGTATTTAAATGACGCAGCCAGCAGAATTTACAACCTCTTCAAGATGTCTAGAACAGGGTGTGTCTGGCTGGAGGAGCTCCTGGAGGGATTCTGGAAGATAAATCTATAGGCGAATGTGGTTGTTAGTTCCAGCACCCAAACACATACTTTCCTGGCTAGCTAGCAGTACGGTTTGGGCAAGAAGAAGATTCTGTCCTGCAAGGGTCCTGTCCTCGAGCTTCTAGATCAGGGACGTTGTGCATTCACCAAAGGCTGCAGCACACTGGTCTTCGCAGGCACTGCCAGGCAGCTGCCACTCCCCTCCCTCCTGGTTCCCTGGCAAGAGCTGCATGGCGAGGCCACACTCTCCCTGGTTGAATCAGTGCCAGCTTGCTTCTCCACAGGAGCCCTGCACATCCCAGCACAAGGAATACTCTCTTCTCAAAGGTTCCACCTTTGCTCTGGAGAGCCAATGCTATGATAAACCACGGGGGGTGAGAGGAGTCCGGAGGAATCTGGAACTTTCTAAGAGCACATCTGCTTTGTCAGGACCTTAGTCTCCTAGTTCCAGAAGTTACACCTCTGAAAATACAATGTGAGTTTTGCATAGTTTGTAGAAGACCAGGTTCCTGATGCAGGTTGAGTGGAGGAAAGAAGGGAAAAGTGGAAAGGGAGATTCACGTTGTAGCTGCCCTTGTAACATTTAAAAATATTTTTTCCAAAGTAAAAACAAAAACCAAACAACAAATCGGGACCTGGGGCACCACGGAGGAAGAAAGAGCACTGTGAAGGACAGAAGCAACAAGGCCCCCCTGAGAGCCACAGTCTATCTGACTGCTGGGACCTTTTAAAGGGCAGAAAACAGAAAAATGCAGATTCGAATGAGGGGAAAGTGAAGAGACTGTGGGAAGGTGGAAGGGCTTACTGGGGGACAGCTTCTTAGAGGAGACAGGCTGGGTGTCCCCTACAGGACAACTGAATGTGTATGAATGACCTCTGGGGTAACTGAGCTGTCCTACCTTTAACCAAAGAAGCAGGGAGCAACCCTGAAAATACCACCTGTGGGGACAGGTCCTGGAGCCTGAGTATACATGGGCTCTGGCAGTGTCTCCTTGCATATTTGGGACAGAAAGAGCAGAGGGTCAGAAAAGGTCAGAAAGGAGACCTGAAGACTGTAAGGAGGGATGACCAGAAAAGCCGAGTCCACCCACATAAACTAACTGTAGGTGAGTGAGTGAGCCTGCAGAAGTTCAGCCCCCACATGCTGGGGTCTGGTCAGTATTACTGGAGCCCAAGTTGTGTGCTTGTTTTTCAATTGAGGGAGCCCAAGTTTGTTGATTTTTTAAAAATGGTGCGAGGTATGTAAGAGATTGATACTTGAAGCATTAGCCACCCTCTACTGTCTTTCCAGTTCTAATTAGTCAATATCTCACCCAGGGATAAATGCCAGGGAGAGGAAGCTGTTAGGGGCTGTGGGCTACCCAAAGAGGCATGATTCCGTATAGAACTCTATGCACTTCCCTGATTTCTTTCCAAATCTCTCTGTCTTTACTTACTAGAAAAATAAACAAAAAGAAACCAGAAATACCAATCAGAAAGGACATATGCATCCCTATGTTCATAGCAGCACAATTCACCATAGCTAAGATCTGGAAACAGCCTAAGTGCCCATCAGCAGATGAGTGGATTAAAAACCTGTGGTACATCTACACAATGGAATACTATGCTGCTATAAAAAGAAGGAACTCTTACCATTTGCAGCAGCATGGATGGAGCTGGAGAGCATTATGCTAAGTGAAATAAGCCCGTCAATGAAAGAAAAATACCACATGATCTCACTTATTTATGGATAATAAAGACCATTATAAACTGATAAACATAAACAGATACAGAGGCAGAACAGCATTGAACAGACTGTCAAACTACAGCTGGAAGGCTCGGAGGGTTGGGGGGTGGTTAGGAGATCAACTGAAGGACTTGTATGCATGCATATAAGCATAATCAATGGACACAAGACACTGGGGGGTAGGGGAGGAGGGGCAAGGTCAAGGGGAAAAATGGAGACTTATCTAACACTCTCTGTAATACTTTAAGCAATAAAACAAAATTAAAAAAATAAATAATCATACTAAAATGGATCTATGCTATGTGGCTCCCTTTATAGATAAAACAACCTTAACTGAAGTCCTGTTTAGTAACTGTGCTCCTTGGACAAGTTCTGAAGTTTGCAGGCTGAATTCTACCCTTCCCTAAATTTTAAGACACTACCAGATCACTTTCTTTCACACAAAGAATTTATTAAATACATAGAGTCTTGTAACAGAGAAGTCATCATATAGGATCTCCCTTCACTTGGCCAGGAGTGAAAGATCTACTACACAGAACATGATTGATTATTCATGGTGTGAGATTATAAAAGAAAAAGACAGCAACATACAAAAAGTGAGCATATAAATGTAAAGATCATATTTCCATTTATGTATGTCTTCTTAGAAGGCTCATGAAGAATAGCCATCATATCTTTGCCTTACACGTGAACTAGTATTCATCAGTAAACCTTTCTTAAGTGAATAAAAGAAATGGCCGACTAGAACTGAAATGAATCCAGTAGAATGCAATGTAATACTAAGGTTATAAACAAACAGTATCTTCATAGAATAGAGTAAAAAAGTAGCAGAAATAAACTGCCCAACCAACAATTATTAAGAGGCTCCTAGGCCCCAGAGATATAAAGGTCATCTGGTACAAATTAGAAGGCACCCAAATTTCTCAACATCTTTTTACCTAAATCAGCTTATATTCATCCTGAGAAACTGGCCTGATTTTTCCCAGCCTGCTGATCCCTACCTCTTTTAACTGTGGCCCCCAGAACTCTAGTGAGCAAAATGCCGGACTATTTGCAGATGACTCTGCTTTCTTTTTTCTTTTAAAAAAATGTATTTTATTGCTTTTTTTACAGAGAGGAAGGGAGAGGGATAGAGAGTTAGAAACATCGATCAGTTGCCTCCTGCACACCTCCTACTGGGGATGTGTCCGCAACCGAGGTACATGCCCTTGACTGGAATCCAACCTAGGACCTCTCAGTCCGCAGGCTGACGCTCTATCCACTGAGCCAAACCAATTAGGGTGACTCTACTTTGTTGCTAGAGCTTAAACACCTGCACTGAGGAGCCTTCTTTCCCAGCAGCCCCTTGTATGAAAGCTATTCACCTCCCATTCCCTTGGGGCTGGGAAGGGTGGCTTCCCAAAATGTCATTCTTCCCAGGAGGAAGCTTGGACTTGTTGAAGTCGATGCCACAGAGCTGTACCATCTCCTGCTTTTCTTCCTGCAGTTCTGTGCACTGGAATTTAAGATTCTTAAGGGCCAGTGGCAGGTGATGAAGTTGAAACATATAGGAAGGTCATCTCAATAAGGGTCTTACCTGCCAGCCAAAGGAAGAATGATTTTACACTGGAGATATTGGGCTATTACTCTGAGTAATTTTATATTCATTATTTCCTTTAATTCTCCTTTAATATAAGAATAGTAAATAATCAGATCTATCCTTTAGATGAACAATTCTGGCAAAACTATGGTGAAGTGGTGTAGGAGAGGAAACCAATTAGAACATTATTGTTAAAGATTACATGAGTGAGGGGAGGTCTGTACCAGGATGCTCGGGGTGGTATTGGAGAGACAGACACAAGAAATTTCATCACGCAGACCTGGTGATTAACTGGACACTGGGCTGGGGGTTGGGGTGGTGAAGACTAAGAATCTACTGAAGGTAACTCCGACATTTTAGCTGGGGTCACTGATGGATACTAATACCAGTCAGAAAATTAGGAAAAAAGATTGTAGGGGAGCAGGATAGAAAGAGCCTAGTTTTGACAAGAAAACTTTAAATAATGAGCAGGCAATTAGAAATTCAGTTGTGTGGTACCTACAGCTGCTGATGAAGTAGCACTCTAAAACTATTATCAATAGTAGTTGCTACTACTACTACCACTACTACCAGTAATAGCTAGTTTCTGAACTGAGAGGCCCTGGGTCACTAACAATTCAGGGGGTGAAAAGACATCTTATATGGAGATACAGATTTCTTATTAATCCAACACAAGGAGAGCTCTATACTCTCATTTTAATATTTAAAAAGCTGTGACCTCATTTGTTTCAAGGCTGGCAAAGTGAGTCAACCTCCCCCTCCTGACTTCCTATCTCTGTGACAAGCAGTAATCACCATAGTCAGTACAGATCATCTCCAACTCCGTGCTTTCCCGACCCGATACCCAATCCTTCACCCAGGGGCGCCACACTTACACTGGGTAACCCCCCTCCCGGAAGCACTGGCAGAATCTTAAAAACCCAAGGGACAATTCCTCCACTATATTCAGTATTGGCCGACTTTATTATAGTATCATGTCTGGTTCTGTATTATTTTAAAGAGGCTGCTGAGGATCTTAAGGAGATAATGAAAAAGTCAACAAAAAGATTAAAAGAACAAGGAAAGATTAAAGGAAATGAGTTGTTTCACTGAGAAATAAATAGATACTGAATGACTTAATTATCTTCAAGTACACTATGGGTTATTATGGGTAGGACGTTGTTCTGTACCAACAAGGAAAAAATTGATTGAGACTGTGGCTTCCAGGCAGAAGGCTGGGCAAAATATGATCTTAAAGAGCTGGACCCTTCCAGTTCACAAATACTAGAAACTGAGTGGAAGCACCTGAGGAAATGTGCAGAAGTGACAATAAGGATGCTTTTCTGAGTGGGACAAGGAAAAAGTTCTGGAAATGGATAGTGGTGATGATTGCACACCCTGTGAATCTACTTAAAAAAAGAAAGAATGCTTTAAAACTCCTTACATTTTTCAGGTACTGACATGCTAAAATAAGCATAAAAAGTTGAGTGTAACAGTGAGAAATTCTAAGTTAATCAGGATTTATATTAAATGGTTCAAATATTTCCTCTCAAATACTAGAAGTTGATATGGAGCCATGGGTTAGAAACTGAACTATGGCCCGTCACATGATAGTAAGAGGAGGAGCAGGAGAAAGGAGACAGGGTCCTCATGCCTGTGCGGCAGCCTTCACCAGAAATCTCAGCCAATGTGTCCACAAGCAAAGGAATTTGAAGACTCAGTGCTATGAGAGGACCTGGAGTTGGCACACAGATGCTATCAAGGACCCACCTGGCCGCCCTTACGGACGACATCCCAGCCTATGAGACAAGACTGGGATTCTAACTCAGCAAAAATGGTCTGAAAAGCATCAGTTTATAGAACAGGGCAATGGTTTCTGAATTAGACCTTTTTTTCCAATGCAATGTTAAGCAGAATCCCAATAAAGAGAAACACCATTCTACTGAAGAGAACATGCTAGAACACACATTACTGAATCAGTGCCTGCAATACATTCAAGAATTCCAAGTGTGCTGTACAACATAGTCTAAATGTCATTGAGAATGAAAGAGGCAAAAAAGCAGCTAAGGAATCATTTAGTTGGTTGGATCAAATACTATGATTAGGAGCATCTAAACTGCAAATTCATTGCCACGGGTTTGAGAGCACTGTTGAACTGAAAGTTATAGCTAGAGAATAATTAAGTAGGCCATGTATACATGGCATTTTCATTTAAAGGACAACAAAATTCCTTTCAAATCTATTTAGATAATATTCGGTTCATTCATCCATTCAATAAATATTCATCGTACTACTACTACTAAAGGTAAGATACTGTGACAAAAAAGAAAAGGAGAGAAACAGGCTCTCCCCTTCAGGGGTTTGCAGTCTAACATGGAAGACAAATGAATGCACAAATAACTCTAAGAATACAATGCCTCTCTTCAAACACATGGGCAGGCTTACCCAGGACGGGCTGCGGGCTGCTGGCTGCCAGGGCGGGAGGCTGGGGCTCTTTAAGCAGGCTGAGAAGGTGAAGCCAGGCCGGGACAGATACAAGAGGGAATGGATCCTAGTAGGAAAATAGGTCTTCCACGCAAAAGGGGCTAAAAAACTTTGAGACCTGTAGGAAGGGCCACAGGAGCAGAGAAATACCTGGAATGAATCGAGGACCCGTGATTGAAATGGGCTGTCGAGCTGCTCCTCAAATGTGCTCCTCAAAGAACTCTTACAAAGAAAATAAACACCCATGCGAAGTTTGGGGCAACATCCTGAGAGAGGAATAAAGAACAACTTTCTTTGATGTCTTTGTTTTACCTTTAAAAATAAATGCAAATATTATACTCTTCTCTCTACCCACCAAGATGTGCAGATTCCGTAGCCCACAGTTACACACCTGCCAGTTGAGATGCACTGTCCAATGGAAGGGTGGGCGGGACTGTCACAGTAAGCAAAGGGCTGCTGCTTTTAAGCCAGGCTTTTAAATGTCCCCCAGCTATACTTTCTAGGAATATATGTGCTTGTTCTCTAATGCAGCGGTTCTCAACCTGTGGGTCACAACCCCTTTGGGGGTCGAACGACCCTGTCACCGGGGTCGCCTAAATACATCCTGCATATCACATATTTACATTACAATTCATAACAGTAGCAACATTACAGTTATGAAATAGCAATGAAAATGATTTTATGGTTGGGGGTCACCACAACATGAAGAACTGTATTAAAGGGTTGGGGCATTAGGCAGGTTGAGAACCACTGCCATAATGGAACAGGCAAACCAAGAGGATATATGATAACTTCCTTGGGCATTGCATAAATTATGAGTGTTTCAGAAATCAGAGAGGAAGAGGGCATTTAAACTGGGAGGATGAGAGCCTGCTTCAGGAAGAGGGTAAGATTTGAGTTAGTCAATAAAAGATGGCCAGCATTTCCATGGGTGGTTTTGGAAAAAGGGAATAACACTGAACAAAGCCTGAGGGCAGAGGAAAACAGAGGGTGATGGTGAATAAGCTTTGTCGAAGTAAAGGCACTGAATGGACAAAGTCAAACACAGAAGGACTTTGATGATGGTTTTACTTTATCTTGAAAATTACAGGATATCAAGAAGGTTTTTCATAAGAGAATGGTATGACACAGCTAAAACTAACAAACCAATTCAGTGTATCTATTAGCCCTCCTCTAAATGTTCTTATATCATGGACAACTAACTTTTATTTTATAATAACTACTAGGGGCCCGGTGCACAAAAATTTGTGCACTCGGGGTGGAGGGAGTCCCTCAGCCCGGCCTGTGCCCTCTCACAGTCTGGGACCCCTCAGTGGATGTCCTATGATGGCCCCAGTCTGCCAGGCGCCTTGTGTGTGTATGTGTGCGTGTGTGTGGCCACTGGGGACCTGCCCCCAGCCGCATCTGAGGCTCGGAGCAGTTCTCCTGTGTGTGTCTACCTGCTGGGGGCCTGCCCCCAGGCACACCATCAAGGCTTGGAGCAGGCACCCCCTCTATGTTGATCTCTCAGACTCTTGCCCTCCCCTGCATGTTGTTCTCTTTTTTGAGCTGTGGCCAGG
>PVJC01002589.1:0-77595 GCA_004026665.1 Murina feae
AAGCTACTGTAACCTATGAGAATCTTCTCGGCATCATCTCCTGGCCCAGTCTACTGCTCCACTCTCTTGCCCACAGGCTTCCCTGCCATCTTGGTCAGTGATGTCTGTGGTTCATGAGGGGACTTGTGTTTCACATTGGGCTTTGCTGGGAGTGCCTGTGTGGCATCTTCTAGGAGGAGATCCAGAGCTCTTTTTTAATTTTTAAATAAGGTCACAAGTCACTGGCCCATAATCCCTGTCAGGTTACTGAATTGTCATCAGGATGATTGTAACATGACAGTTCTGGGGATGTGGAGTCGGGTCCATGGCTCAGAAGCATTTTCTGGTTTTTTTTTAGGCCATTGATTAAGGAGAGGTTGAGCCAGGGCATCACCCTCATCGTGGACAGATATGCGTTTTCTGGTGTTGCCTTTACCAATGCCAAGGAGGTGAGTGCTGCCCAGCTGGTGGGATGCTGCTAGTGTGACTTTCTAGAGCAGGGCCATGACATCACACAGCAAGTTGCATGGTTCTTAGTCCATCCACTGGAATCTGGTCTTATCTAAGGGAAGGGCAAACACTGGTGTAGCTGTAGCTTGTTTTCACTTCACACATTTCCAGAGGGGGTCCATCAGCAGGGCTTTCCATCCCAGACCAGATGGTGAGAACATCTGGTGCTTTGTTTATAT
Organism: Murina feae; assembly: GCA_004026665.1. Lineage (NCBI taxonomy): Eukaryota > Metazoa > Chordata > Mammalia > Chiroptera > Vespertilionidae > Murina > Murina feae. Next base: position 669 of record PVJC01002589.1, read on the forward strand.
TTTCCTGACTTCTTGTCTCAGGTAGAATGGCAGTGACTGTACTGCCCCTTTTTTTCTGCATTTTATTTAGAAAGTTACAAATATGTACCAGCAGAGAAAATGATAAATCACCCAGTACTGTGACCCACCAGACACATCATCATTTGCTTCATAAATGTTTCAGTGTGCATCCCCCGAATAACTTTTTTAAAAAATCTTCACCAGAGGATATACTGATTTTTAGAGAGAGGAAGGGCGAGGGGAGAGAAACATTGATGTGAGAGTAGAACATTGATTGGCTGCTTCCTGCACACCCCCTACCTGGTATTGAGCCAACAATCCATGCATGTGCCCTGACTGGGAATTGAACCAGCAACATTTCTGTGCAAGGGACCACGCCCAAACAAATGGGCCACACTGGCCAGAGCTCTGTCCACTTTTGAATGTGCTCACAGAATTAAACCAGGAGGTACATGGGAAATAGTAAAACATTCACGATCTAAAAAATCAAGTTACTACTGGGATCCTCACTTCTTGCTGTCTCAAGAAATGGTAGCTCATTTCCCCTCCTTTTTTATGGATTTTAAAACAACCCATTCAGCTTCTTTCTCTGATCATCGGTTTCTTTGCTGCAGAACTTCTCCCTGCATTGGTGCAAGCAGCCAGACGTGGGCCTTCCCAAACCAGACCTGGTCATGTTTCTTCAGCTGAGTTTGGCAGAGGCTGTGGAGCGGGGCGGGTTCGGCCAAGAACGCTATGAGGATGGGGCCTTCCAGGAGCGGGTACTGCAATGCTTCTACCAGCTCATGGAGGACAAGACCCTAAACTGGAAGGTAAGAGTCACCCTAGTGCCAGAGCTGCACCCAGGAGCGTGTGCACCCTTACGGGTCTCAGTGCCAGTTTCTCAAAGTGTGGAAATTAGGTGTCTTGTGGGTGGTTTGGGGGACAGTTTGACAGGCACCAGCCCCACAGCAGCAATCCTCCCTGGTGGGTCCTTTCCAGAGCTAACTGCTCAGCAGGTTCTTGTCCTCTGCTAAGCATTAGCCATGTGACCTTGTCATCTTGAACATAAAATCCCTGAGTTACTCCTCATGTCACCTTCCATGCTTATTGGAAGAGTAATACTTTAGCTTGCAGGCTGTGCTTATAGGTCCTTGCATCAGAAGTCAGATCTTGTCCATTTTGGGGGCCAGCCCTCAGTCCACCCCCTTTCAGCTGCTGGGTTCAGAGACTGCCTCCCTCATGCCCTTTGTCCTACACAGTTCCAGCTCCTGAGTGTTCCTGCACCACTTGTGGGGGGCTGCCTGTCTCCTCACTAGCTCCTGGGCAGGAGACGGCTCCTGACTCTGCTGGCCTGGCCTGGCCTGGCCTGGGGTGCTTGAGACCCGATACCACCCCCATGGCTCCTCAGGCATCTCCCTGTGCTGGGGCTCTCCTTCACCTCAGCACCCATCATCTGGTGCCCTGGCCTCAGTCCCAGGCATCAGCCTCACTCTTCCCTCCCTGCAAATGAGTTACTGTCCTACCAGCAGTGCCAAAGCAGATCCCACCACTGCCTTCTTTCAGGCACATCCGAGTGCCTGGGCTCTAAGGGTCAGGCGGTGCTGCCGGTGCCACCCCAGGCTTGAGAGAGCCACTTTTATCCTCTGTTGACCAGGTCCACTGTCAGTCACACGCATCCATGTGGCTCTGAAAGGTTAAGCTGTTGATCCTATCACCTGGCGTGTGCTTCCCCACCTCCCTCCTAGGAGTGGGTTGGACTCATTTCTCTTCTCTTGCATGTGCGCTCGGTCAATGCAGAGCCGCATGGCCTATCTGGGGTGACCATGAGCCCTTCCTCCCTCTGAGGGAGTAGCAACATAGAGCTTCACATGGCTTTCACTTGTGCTGATGGAATGTCTCACACTGAACCCTGGAGTCAGTTCCATATGATTTAAATGATTCTCATAACACATTTCAACATCTGCAAGGATCAAGCCAAGCATGTAGAGTGCTAGGAATATGAATCAGGAAACAAAACTTTATTTCCTACTGGCCCACACTGGTGCTCATCTCTCCTTCTGCGTTTCTTATCATGTTTTGTTTCCCTCAGCCTTAAGAACCTTTTCTCCTGGCATAGAATTCTCAGCATTTGTTTATCTGAAAGGTTTTGTTGTTGTTGTTGTTTGGGTTTTTTTTAGCATTCTTTTTCAAAGTTTTTAAACAATAAAACACTTTCAGAAAAGTTACAAGTATAGTACAAAAACTTCCCCAGACCATTTGAAAATAAATTGGTGGCTAACACCCCTCACACCATTCCCAAATTGCTGTCTGGAAAGATTCTGTGTAAGAGCTAGTCAGCTGGAGCAGTGGCTGGCAAGGTGACCTTCACGGTGTACTTGTGAGGGATCTCAGGAGTCATTCTCATTTCTGCCTGGTCACACCTCATTATTAGATTTTTCTGAGTGTGTCTACATCCCCCAGGAGCTTTTCCAGAATTGGCTGTTCTTGGCTTAGATCTAGATCGATGGTAGGAGAGAGACTTGAGTCCCCAGTCTCCCACATCCCGCTGGAGACCAGTTTCTTGTGGGCTGGCTCCCTTGGTACCAGAGGTCCTCATGCTTTCCATGAGGACACAGCATTTAATGAGTGAAATTTGTGGCCGAGGATGTGTGGGAATGTAGCCTAGCACAGGCATTGCCCTCTCTGTGCCTCCTCAGCCAGACCTGAGGAGAGCTGATGTGTGGTTAGCTGGGGGAGTCACAGGAAGGAGGAAGGCAATCAGGAGGATAGGGTGTTTCTTCTGCATATGGGGTGCAGCAGATATGTGCGTCAGCTTCGTTCCAAGGACACAAGCAAAGCTGTCCCGGCCCAGTTGGGGCTGAGGGTCAGAAAGGTGTGAAGGACTCCAAGGGGCCTGTACTGTGGCCTTCCCAGATCCAGTCCTGTCTGAAATCCATATGCTCACTGAGAACGGTGAAGAGCATTAACCATCCCTTTTCTCCTGACATCCCATGGGAATAGATGGTTGATGCTTCCAAAAGCATTGAAGACGTCCACAAGGAGATCCGCATGCTCTCTGAGGATATCATCCAGGCTGCAGCGCAGAGGCCGCTGGGGAAGCTGTGGATGTAAACGTGGAGGGATTGTCACCTTCCCTGGGTCCTGCGAGGCAGGAGCCTTGTGAAAGGCTTGATGTGCAGTGTTCTCAACATGGGGGGCTGTGTACAAGCCAATAAGCAGAGCTACGATGAGCCTCTCGAGAGGCCTGGCCACAGGGACTTCGTGGTATGTCACTCAGCCTTCCTCCGCCCTTTTTCATCCTGAGGATGTTGATAAATTATTGCACTTTTTACTGGAACTTAATAATAACCATATTCAAGCAGTTTCAAGATAATTGATGTGGCATTCAGTTTAAAATCTGAATTTCTTACAGGCATAAATAAAAACTACTTTGGGAGTATGTTGGAGGCCTCCTCTTCTTAGAGTCCTGGGTGGGAGGGCTCTACGCTGGCCCAGTAGGGCTCTCTAGACCACCCCCACTGGTCTGTCCTCACTGGTCTAGCTGGCTGTGTCTTGAGGTGTAATATCCTGTTTCATCAGAACACAGCTGGTACCTTCTTAAAAAATATATATTTTTATTGATTCAAAGAAGGGAGAGGGAATCATTGACTGGCTGCCTCCTCCATGCCCCGTACTGGGGATTAGACCTACAACTGGGCATGTGCCCTTGACTGGACTCAAACCTGAGACCTTTCTCTATCCACTGAGCAAAACCAAAACCAGCGAGGGCCAGCTGGTACCTTTGTTCTTTGTGCTGTGGTGCTAAATGCCAGGAATACGATTTCATTCCGTTCCATCTTGAACTGCTCTAACATATACAGCATAATCTGGTGGATGTGCTGATGCCCAAAGGTGACCTGCTTCCATCAGCAGGGCGACAGTGAGCAACTTGAACCCCCTGTGAGCAGATACCAGCACCACGCCCCTCAGACTGAGTGTGCAGATACCAGCTGTCCTAATCTGTCATGCCTTGTGTCCTCAAGGTGATATGGAGGGCCAGGTAGCCTGGGTACATCCTGCCCACGTCCACATGGGCATGAAGGGCAGCCTTATCTGTGGAGCCCAGATAAGCGTGGACTCTGCCTTGTCCACCCTTCCTAGGAGAATCCACCAGGTTCTGCACAGGGACCCCCTCTGTTCTGACAGCACTTTGGAGCTCAGTGCCCTTCTGAAGCCAGGATACTGGATTCTAGGCAGAAGAAAACAATGCGGTATTTGCTTAACCCCCAAGTTGTAAGTGGTCAACAGACAGTTTAGACTGAAGCAGAACCTACATGTGGCCAGGAGGTCCTACACAGCCGTGGCAGCCAGACCCCAGCTCCCCCAAACTAGGCAGGGTCCATGCTTATCTGGGCTCCACAGATAAGGCTGCCCTTCATGCCCACGTGGACGTGGGCAGGATGTACCCAGGCTGCCTGGCCCTCTGTCCAGGTCCCTCCATATCCCGTCAAAGACACAAGGCACGACAGATGAGGACAGCTGGTGTCTGCATGCTCAGTCCTGGGGTCGTGGTGCTGGTATCTGCTCACAGCGGGTTCAAGTTGCTCACTGTATAGCCCTGCTGATGGGCAGGTCCCCTTTGGGCATCAGCACATCCACAAGACCACGCTGTACACGTGTGAGGTCAGAATTCCAAGAGTCAGAGTCAATCGTTTTAACATAGTCCCTGGGTCTCCTAGTGGGACACGCCTATCACTCACCTGCCTGGTTGACTTCTATATAACCAGGTTCTATCTAGAATGAAAAGGAAACTGGGTTGATTTCTTCATACCTGAACCAGTAGCTCCCCTGCCTTTGTGGACACATCAGGATGAGGCTGGCACTCATGGAGAGGTCATGGTTGTCAGGGAGGGTTGGTGTTGGCAGTGGACATGGGTGAGATGACCAGAGGGAGGTGAGTGGGCCCAGACTGTGCCCTAAGCACAGGCTGGGATGTGGGCTGAGTGTGGACCCCTCAGGTGGGAAGGGTTGGAAACTGGACTAGAACTTTCTCTGCCCAGGGTCTGAATGTTGGGATGAGGTGGAGATTTGAGTAGAGACCATCTTCTCAGAGCTGTGCGGTCAGAGATGGGCAGGCTCAGAGAGGCTGGAGCTGAACAGAGTCCCACAGGCAATGGAGCTGGGCAAAGGTAGAAATGGGCTGACCTCCAAATCAACAAGGCCACTTAAACTTTCTTCAATAAATACAGCACTCATTGTCAAACAGCCTGGCCAGGGTTGTGGGAGCAGGTTTAGCTAGGGGTTTGCCTCCCAGCACCCTGAAGAAGCCTTTGGGGGCAATGACAGAATAAAGGTCTCCAAAGACATCTGCATTCTGTGAAGAGCACCTCTTGTCTCAAGGTCCCTAAAGGCAGAGGGAGGGGTGCAAAGGCATCTTCACTGAGGGTGGAGGGGAGGAGTGCAGCTTCCAGAAGCTGGGCAAGGCAAGGTAAATTCCCTTTAGCAGGAGGAACGTGCCCTGCTGCCATCTTGTTTGACCTCTGCCCTCAGGATCTTGAATGTTTGTTGTTTGAAGCCATTGGGCAAGATTTGTTATAGCAGATGCTAACAGAGGCCATGACCTGGGGACCAGCTCAGTGCTTGCTTCTTGCTTTTTCTGGCATTGGTCCCATGCACCTAAACAGAGGACGGGTGGCAGGAAGCAGGGAGCCAAGTAGGCCAGTCACCCCCTGCATTGTCTGACTAGGACATCTTGGGCACAGTGAGGGAACTGGCTGAGGCACCAGCGTCTGCCTTCGGCTAGTAGTCTCGACTCCAGAGGGACATCAAACTAGGCTAACCACTCCTGCTGAAGAATGGGTTGTGTGTTTTCCTAAACCAAGTTTCCTCGTGCTCTTTGCTTTAGGAGCGCAGGAAGCGTGTCACAGCTAGCCCAGCCTTATCAGGTGAGGTCCGTCTCCCTAGTGTGGGGGAGATGAGCTTGCCACTAGTCCACAAATTCTGAGATCCATGGACATGAGCTTAGAAAATGTTCATTCTTGTCCCATCACTACAACTCTAACTTGAGGAAAGGTCAAGACAGAGACAAAAGACTTTGTTTTCTACTGAAACTGTTATTTGCCATGAAGAACTGCAAACTATACTAAGAATGGACAACACTCTCTTCAGTAAGCCTTTTCAAATCACTAAGACAAAGCTCCCCTTTGGTCAGGTTGTCACCCACTTCCACCATTTGCACCATAGTGGGGGCTGCAGTAAGACCCCCTGGCCCAGCAGGCAGGGTGGCCCATTTCCAAGATACAGCAAAAGGAATGGAGACCGCCCAGCCTTCCTCCTTCCCTGAGAAGGGAGGGAGAGACAAGAGCAAATTAACTTAGGTCGGCAACACTCGGGTTGGGTGCCCTCTGCCATCAGGTGGGCCCCGCCTGCTGTCCCAACTGCAGATGCCGAGGGAGGGAGGGGCTCTGCAAGGAAGGCCCCGGGAAGAAGGTGCCACCTTCCTGAGCTCCACAGGTATCTGTTCGCAGGTCCCACGGAGGCTACTCTTCAGGACTCAAAGCCTGCATGGGAGCCATGCTTTCTGGGTCCAACCAGGGTTCAGGGCTGCAGGTGCTGTTGTCAGTCAGTGCTGAGAAGGATCTGGAAATTTCTCCAAGTGACATGATGAGCGATGGGGTGCCTGTCTTGCACCATAAGCAGGGTTTCACCCTTTGGCCCCAAACCATCTGAAGCCTCTGTACTGGGAGGGCAGTTCTGTGGTGACCTTAGCCTCTGCCCGCCAGGCTTGCCGTGTCCCCATGTCCTGCATGGGCCCAAGGATCACAGACCAGAGCAGCTCCCCACTCACCTACCACCCACTGCCCACCCAGGGAAAGCCAATGCGACAAGTAAGCAGCAGCACGTGGGCATCTCAAAATGCTGGAACAAAAGGTGAAGAAAGTAAACCCACTTGGGCTCTACTTGTAGCTCTTTCGTGGCAAGTCACACACGGTGGTCTCTGGTTTGCACCATGCCCCATCTCTCTGTTATTTCTCTCTCCAAAGCCAAGCGATGCCAGGTGGTCACTCCTTTGTTTCCCACGAGGCCGCCTGGTAGGGCCATGGGAGGGCTGCGGGTGTAGGGCTTGCAGGCCTAGTCCCAGGGCCACTTCTCATTTGGTCTCCAGTCTTCTTGGACTCAGAATAGGCCCAACAGAAATGCATGTCTGTGTCGAGTGACTTCAAACAGGATTTTAATTCCAAAGAAAACCTAGAACTGAGCCTGAAGGAAGCAGGACGAAGCTGATGTGAACACTCAAGCCCCGCTGCTGCTCTACTCCCTGCGATTCCTGGTTCTCTCCAGCAGCCCAAAGTGTCTGGGCCAAGCAGTCCCACTCCTGCAGTGAGGCCTTGAGCATAGTGCAGTCCCCTGTCGAAGGCAGAGGCAGCCGGGACAAGGGCGGTGGGCAGGTGGGCAGGATGGATGAAATGCAGTGGCACCAAGCGCCCTGAGGCCAAGCTGGGCTCTCAAAGGCACCCCCAGCATGGGCCAGTCGAGATGTCCCCCAACTTTAGGATTTTCAAAGGGATAAGATTTCAAAGTCCTCATCTTCTGAGTCAAAGAATCTTTCTAGTCGCTCTACATCAGAAGCATCTAGAAGAAATAAGACATAATCCCATCAGACACCTGCATGGGTTACTCTGAATGTGGGGATGAAGCAAGTAGCTATGTGTGCATCAACCACACTTGCTGGCCTGCTTGTGCTGGAGCTAGCCCTGGCCCTGCACCCAATAGGCAAGGGTGCTTGCTCAGGGTGGCAGGCAGCAAGAGGACATCAGGACTTTTGCCAGCAGAGGTGTGGCCTTTAGGCCTGAGTTGGCCAGTGGTCTCACTGGCAGGGATGGGAGCAGGAAAGAGATGCCAGAAACTTGCCAGAGGAGAAGCAGACACATTGCTCTCCAGAGCCCAGGGGAACATGACAGGGCTGAGGACGAGGGCCACCAGTCCCAAGAGGAGTGCCAACCCTGTACCATCTGGGACAGGTGGGGCACCTGTCCTGAGTCTCAATGCTAGCACCCTGACCCCAATGTGGTTTCTGTCAGACAGCAGACTCCATCGTCATGGCTCCATCCTCTTCCTCAGTGATCTTCACAAAAACGGGACAGCGGGGCTCCATCATCTTTGTCCTGTGACCTTCAATACACAGTTCCACAGGCTCATCGTGGTCCTCACATTGGTCTTCCCAGGAACAGATGGAGGTGTGAACTGGATGTGCTCACAGCTTCAATGCCAAGTCTCCGTTTTGTGTGTGCTACATGCTCAGTACACTTTTAGGGTTTGTTCAAGTGAGAAGGCCCCTGGGCACAGGATCATGGAGTAGTGAGATGCAAAGCCTGCCTGCAGCCATGGTCTGTCAGAGCAGGACTGGCTCACACAGTGGATTGCATGGAGAGCTCATGTCATTACAAAAAGCCCAGCATATTCTGGATCGTACAGAACCCAGAACCTGTGAGGAACACTCCCAGATCCATGTGGACAGGGCCAGATGACCGCACATCGGGTAAAGATGAGGGTCAGACTGCTGCTGCTACACTCAGGGCAAGAGGAGGGGGATACTCAGCAGCGTCCCTGGTCCCTTGTTACACATATAAATCACCAACTGACTGCATCTGGGGTTTATGCAAATCTTTTTATTGATATTTTTACAAGATTGATTTATTTGTTGCCCCACTTATTTATGCACTCATTGGTTGATTCTTATATGTGCCCTGACTGGAGAGGATCAAACTCGCAACCATGAACGATGCTCTAACCAACTGAACTACCTGGCTGGGGCCCAAACAAATCTTGAAGGTCAAAAGTAGTGGGACCTGGAGAAAAGCTAGGAGGGGAAGACAGAAGCATCACACAGAACACATCCAAGCAACAAAACAGGCAGCACCCATCTCCACGTGAGATGTGGCCTTGTAGTCTCGGACTCACCTAAGGACAGGTTCAGGACATCAGGGCAGGCCAGGTGGGAAGGCTGCTGCTCCACCAGCTCAAACATGGGCAGGGCACCTCCAAGCAGTGACAGCTGTTAGCAAGACATAGCCATTAGAGGCAGCCTACAGGGCACAGTACCCACCCTCCTCCCCCCTCCCCAATCACCACTGCGATCAGGGAAACACTGACAAGAGCAGACTGAGGCTCCTAAGCCCCTGGGCTGAGATGGGAATACAGCAAGGTGCCTGCCTGCCCATCCTATGGAAACAGCCCTGGAGACAAAAACCCTATCCCACCACCCTGCCAACCCGAGGCTGATGAACTAGAAGCCCATTCCAAAGTTCCTAAACAATGTCAAGTCCCCACATCCTCTAATCACAATGAGACGATGCCAGAAGCAGCAACCATACAAGGGCCACAGGACGTTTCACAGTGGTGCGCTGGTGGAGGAATGAGTGGGGAAGCAGGTGCCAAGCCATAGAGACCCATCCACTCAGACAACGGAGTTGCTATCAACCCCCTTTAAAAATGCATACACACACACACATACACACACACGTTTATTTCAGAAAGGGAGAGAAATATCAATGATGAGAGAAAATCATTGATCAGCTGCTTCCTGCATGGCCCCCACTGGGGAATGAGTCTGAAATGCAGGCATGTATCCTGACCAGGAATTAAACTGTGACCTCCTGGTTCACAGGTTGATGCTTAGCCACTGAGCCACACCACCATGCACTACCAACCTTTTTTACTTGCTGGCACCAGTCATTAAAGTCATCCTCAGTCTTACAGAAAAAACCCTGAAAGGAAAAACAGTGGTAAGCAGAAAGCATCATAAGTGGGCACCACGTTGAACTTGGCCACAGAGTGACCTAAGAGGCCAGATTTCCATTCCCAGTGCCACTGCAGGACCTTGGGGCACCTCCCACCATCTTCTCTAGCTTTTGCCCCTCTCCATGCTCTTCACCCTTGGCTCAACACTTTGCCCTCTGCCCTGACGATCCCAGATCCCAGATCATGAAGGTTGTGTGTGTTTTTTAAGGCCTTAGAATGAAGCAGGTATAATTACATGGCAGAGCACACAGGTCTCTTCCCCTGTGCCCCTGAACAGGGGCTAGGCTGGTGGGTTTGAGACTTGGCCTCAACCTGCATCTCCTAAGTAGCTCAGCAGCAAAGGCCACACAGGACTCAAGTGCCCATAAGCACCCACATTCACAGGGGACAATGGGATGGAGTGGGGAGCGTACCACAGCAATGGACGGGTCTAGCTCCCCGATGCTCATCCTGCTTGGGGGGTGCTGGCAGTGGAAACTTTCATCTGGGATCAAGAAGCTGTCAGTAAACTCCACAGCTGGCTGTGTTGTGTGGGGGTCTAGGTAGATGAGCTCCTCACCTGGGCAAGACGACATTAAAGTCAGCAGAGACGAAGCTGAAGTCAGCAGAAGGGTCCTATTTCAGACCTGCCACACCACAACTATCACCTGGATGAGCCAGGTTGGGAAAGACAGCAGGGAGATGGGGTGGGGACATGCTGCTTTTTTACTGGTGGCCCTGGGTCAAGCCACCTCTAGGTGTGGGGGGCCAGCAATGTCCCACAGGGCTGCCCTAAAGATCACTCCTCCTCATCTTCTTGCCAACTGGGACATCATGCGGGACTCCCCACTCACCCACATAGCCGATGAAGTAGTGGGCACTGTTGGGCTTCCCTCCAATCACTCCTAGGGATTGAGGCATCATGAAACAGCCCTGCAAGGAGGAGGTAAGGTGAGCTGCTGAGCAGGTGCAAGCAGGAGGCCTGCACCCCTGAACAAGAGACCCAAGGAAGAGAATGAACCCCCAAGAGTTTAGGAAGCAGTTCAAGAAACACGTGCTGTGGGCTCAGGAGCTCTGCAGGGTATGGGCCTGAGGAAGGTGGATGTGTGGGCCCTGGGAGGAGGGTAGGCAAGAGTCAGCGGGTGTAAAAAGGGCACACAGGCACATAGAGGAGGCCTGCACACCAAGGCTGGGTGGAGACAGGAGGCCACTGAGACCACCAAGTCAGCAGAAGGAAGGAGGCTAGGGAAGAGTGCAGGGGCCAGTGGGAAGGGCAGCCAGGATGGTCCAGGTAGAGCCACGAGTCCAGAGGATGGTAAGAGAGCTGGAGGATGGGGCCAAGATGGTGACACAGAAGGGTTTCAATACAAAACAGTATTTCAGTTCTCCCACTGGTCAGTGAGAGGACAGACCCAGCATAGACCCACCTTCAGTGTCTCCACGTAGGCCTCATTGATGTCCGTGAGCCCCAGGCGCAGGGGGATGAGAAGCACCAGGGGTCTCCACAGTGATGGCCTGTTGGTGACCTCGGCTCCCTCAGGGAGTCCATTACAGTGCCCTTCAGAATCTGCAGGAAACGCAGTGGCCTCCGCACATGGAAGGCTGCTCCTGCATAACCTTCCTGAAAAATGGAGACGTGCTCTTATGGGCTAAGTAGGTACAAGTTTACCCAAAAGAAACAGGTACATAAATGGTATATAAAACACAACTCAAACTTGAGAAATAAAGCATTTGACCAATCCTGCTGCACACAGAGCAAAAAGAACCAACATTTTCTGTGTGTTCAATTAAACATTTTTATTGTGAAATAAAGCATGCACAGAAAATAGTGCAGGAACACGTGTGTGCACCTTCGAGAGCCACCCTTAAACAGGCACCATGTAGCCACCAGCCTGGCCAATCGAGCAGACCAGGTCCCCAAATTCCTGTGACGCCCCCCCAGCAAGAACACCAAGGAACTGCTCTCCTTTTAAATGTTTAGGCAACTTCTAAGTGCACTGGGAGACAGAAACTCCAGCCTGAAGGCACAGAGCTCCAATTTTTGGAATTTCCTAGCCAGTTTGGCTCAGCAGATAGAGCGATGGCCCACAGACTAAAGGGTCCTGGTTTTGATTCCTGGTCAAAGACATGTACATCGTTGCAGGCTCAATCCCCAACACCCTGTCACCCTGTGGGAGGCAACCAATTGACATGTCTGTCATATCAATGTTTCTCTGTCTCTCCCACTCCCTTCCACTCTCTAAAAAGTCAATGATAATATATTGAGTATTAACAACAAAAAGATACAGACACTCCAGTGGCCTTGAGCACACCGAGCACTCAGTCTAGTTTCTAAATATCTTTCCTGCTTAAAGGAACCAGGATCTGGTTAATGCCAGAAAGGGGATGCTGAACAATGAAAATGGCAGGAACCAATAGAAGACAGAACCCCTGCAGGGATGCCAAATCTGGGACAATGACTAAAATCCAAAATGAACAACACATTGAATTAAAAAAAAAAATCCATGAATATACTGAGCCTAAAAGTTTTTCAAATATCAATAAGGAAATGGTGGAAGAAAGAAAAGAGGGCTCTTCACAAGAATGCCAACCAACTGGGGTGGAAGGGCTGCCTTAGAGAGATCCCCATGCAAGACACCACGTAATATTACAGGGAAAGTGACCCAGGAAGCATCACTGACCAGGAGCAGCCTCCTGCTGTGATGCTGGGACACAGCCACCAGTTAGTGCTCTTGGTCTAGATGTTTAGTCCGAATGTAACGTGAGAAAACAATAGATGGAGTTTGGGACATTCTACTGAGCTGACCTGGGTTCTTCAAAAACATCAATGCTGTGAAGAACCAGGAAAAACAAAAAAAAGAGGACTTTCTGGATTAAAGGAGTCTGAATTGGCATGGCTCCTGGATCACAAGAGGTTCCAGAGGGTGACAGTGAGGCCAGCAGCTGGGAAGCAGCAGCTCATCTGTGAAGTACCTACTAGCAGAGGACTGGAATCTCAAAGTGAATGGTTGGAAAAAGACAAGACTGGGAGTGAGATTTTATCTTTCTTCTTTATCTCTGGCTAATCTTCCTGTGATATTGTGATTTATAAGAAATATATATTTGGTCTACATCTTACTGCAGGAACAGAGCTCTGACTTTAGGAATTTCCTAAATGACCAGAGCAAACAGGTGTTTTGTTATGTTAACGAGACTTGGAAGTTCTAAGGGTGGGGGCTGCCATGGGAACCAACCCAGATAAAAGGCTGAATTTTCCAGAGAGGAGCTGAGGGAGCTCCATCAGCAATGAGCAATGACTTCATCCATCTCATCTGTGTAATGCAGCCTCTAGAGGGGTTCAGAGAGGTTCTGGGTTGGTGGACCAGTAAAGATGCTGGGAGTGGCACCTGGAGAGGACAAGGAAGCTCCTCTATCTTGCGGTTCTTGATTCATATCCTTTAGAATAAACTCATGATATGTAACATCTTGAGTTTTGTGAGCCGCTGCAACAAATAATCCAACCTGAGGGGGTAGTGGGAACCTCCAATCTGTAGCATTGGTCAGAAGCACAGGTGACACCTGGACTTGATATTGGCATCTGAGATGGGGCGGGGAGGGTGAGAGGGGGAAACGGGGTGCAATCTTGTAGGACTGAGGCCTTAACTCGTGGGGTCTGACACCATCTCCAGGTAGATGGTGTCAGAACTGGGATGAAGTGTAGGACACCCAGTTCGTATCAATTGCTTGGTGGGTAGGTGAAAACCCACACATCAGAACCAGTGTATCTTACCTTCTAATTTCTAAACTGAGACCTCTGATTTGTTCCCCTCCCCCTAGCAGTAGTTGTCTGGTGATCTGCATGTTTTTGAAAGGGCCAGTTCAGGAAGTTACCAGTTCTACCATTTCTTCCTTAAAATCATCAATCTCTGCATTTGATGTCACCATGCCACTCTTTGGGGGTTTCTTCTGACAATTTTGTTCTTTTCCAACTTCATTTTCACTTTTTACTCTCTGATCACCAGTACAAAGGTGCAAAATTCAGTATATGTCAAATTCTGCTATGTAGTCTGTTACCTTGACTTCCTTTGACCCAAAAGCTAAGACAGAGGTTTAAACTTGGAGGTAGTAGAGTTTTGTCTTTTTTCCTATTTACTCTGCATTAGTTTATACAAACGTTTAAAAGAGGTACACTCTGCTACCAGAACCTAGTCTTTGGCACACATCTGTTATACTTATTGTGTTATGCTGGTTTCCTGTAACTTAGTTTCTACTTATTTGACCTGTCATGGTCTCTTTGTTGACGTAAGTTTTGCTTCCCTGTGTTTGAGACTATACTTTGTGATGAGAACATTCTCGTTGATTTGATTTCCATTACCAGAACACCAGACACATGAATTGGCTCAGGATGGGGCAAGGCCTGTCAGCTACACCCTGGGACTCGGGAGCCTGCCTGTGGCCTGTTACATCACACGTGTCCTGTTAATTAACGGGCTTTCCTTTGTCCCAGCAATCCATTTGTAATTTTCTAGAGCTCTAACATTTTTAAAACTTTTTAAGTCCTGTTTTTTGTCTTTTGATCAATGACAACAACTAAACAATATATTTGCCTTCCCAACCTCCTGAACCCAGGTCTTTCAGAATTCTGAACCTTTTCTGTTGTTTGGTGGCAGGAAGATGAGGCTGTAGTACCAGTGAACAGCCTTTCTTCCCAGGATTATTTTTTTTAATGTATTTTATTGATTTTTTTACAGAGCTCTATCAACTAGGGTGCATCATAAAATGTAACTGCAAAGTCAAAACTCGCTCATGACGGGCTATTTGCCAAACTGAGATCTCATTCTGCTCTAGACCAAACTTGTGTGTGCCCGATTCCAGAGGATCCTTCCAGAAAGGGGCAGAGCTATGTCCCTACTTTGTGTTACGTCTTGGCCTGAGAGGGTGGGGTTAGAAAATCAGTTGTTCCTGCCTTCTTTGGTGGTGCATTATGCACATGAACACCTGCACAAATGCAGCTCAACCCAGCACGCCTTAGTGGCACAAAAACCATAGGGGTCCTAAGTAACCCAGTTCTGGAGAGAATCCAGACCCTACCCCTTAGCCTGGTCTTCTCTGTAAGGAAACCTGGGGTTCCCTGGCCTCTGTTAAGGTGTCCAGCTGCTGTGCAGGACTCATAGTCACCACCCTCAGGCGAGGCTCCTGGGAGCCTGGGAGGAATAAGCGCTCAGCTGTTGGTCCCCGAGTCCCGTCAGTCCCAACCCTGCTTTTTGTCACTTACTGATGTCCTCCATCACCACCGTGTTGTCCATTGCTATGTGGACAGCCAGGGCGCTCCATGTGTCGAAGATAGCAAGTTTCCTATCAGAAAGGGGGAGGACACGCCAATAAGCTTTCACAATTCAAAGATGGTTCAGTTCTGCAGGATACCAAAGGAACAGCGTTTCTCACAGGAGAAAAACCAAGGCTCAGAGATGTCAGTGCCACAGGTGGGAATAAAGCTGAAGCTGAAACCTGTTTCTTCCTCCCAGGTCCAGTGCTCCTTCCATGACCCCCAGCTGCCCTTTTCGAGAGGAAGTTCCTGCACAGGAGCTCTTGGTGATGTCATGTCCTGGCCTTGTTGGCATGTGGAGGTAGGAACCAGATCATGAGCCAGGAGTCAGATACTGAGGGCTTTGCCAGCCCCACTTCACTCTGCTCCCTTCAGTTCCACCCCAGATGTGCTGCACTGAGGTTCCTGGCTATAAATGACTGAGGAGTGGTGGCCACAGGATTCTGGCTCTGAAAGAAAAGCACACTGCCACCAGAAGTATAATGGGGGTGTGGGAGGCATCTGACTTACTCTCAAGTGCAGTGGAAGTGGGCTCCCATGTGAGAGGACTTAATGCGTCTAGGGACAGAGGTGAAGGGTTGGGGTATTGGGCTGTCCACACAGAGTCCCTCTTGGGGGAAAGGCCAGATAGGATTCCAAGAGAGCACCTGCAGTGCTGCACCAGCCACCCTGCCCCTATGCTAAGGGCCAGGAACTGTGCTGAGGATGCAATGACACGTGAGAGACAAAGCCCCTAGAGAGGCTGACACGGGGGGAAGGAGGCAGAAAGAAGGACGTAAACCTATGAGGTAGCAAGTTCCCTAAAGAACAAAGCAGGGGTAGGAGAGGCACGAGCAGTGCAGTGCAGGAAGGCCCTGATGCAAAGGGCACAGCACATGCAAAGAGCCTGAGAAGCAAAAGGTGCCATGTGCTAGGGAGGAACACAGGGCATCCAGGCCTGCATCTGCAGCTCTCCTGCATTCACTGGGGAGCCGGGGTGTGACGAGCAGAAGAGGGATGGGTGGCTTCAAAAATGTGAAGATGACTTCTGCTGTTATTTGAAAAGAGACTCCAGAATGGCAAAGAGAAGACAGACCAACAAGGAGGCAAGAGCTGGGGCTTGGACCAGAGTGAGGACAGTGAAGCAAGACACACTGGTCAGGTAAGACACACTGGATGGGTGTCTTGAGAGAGAAGAGCCAAGTAGAATCCCAGTGTCTGGCCTGAGTGCCAGGAAGGAGGGGCTGCCCTCAGTGAAGGAGAAGCAGGCAGGGTAGGGGAAGGTTCAGCTTAGGGTTCTGGCTGTTGGGTCAACATGCCCCTTGGACATCTAAGATGCTGAGTGAACATCTTGATAGGACAAATTAGCACTGGGGGATGTGACTCTAGGAGTTGAGTATGAGCAGACAACAGCTAAAGCTAGGCATGGACAGTGCTGAGAATCGGCCACAGTCTTGAGACAAGGCCCATAGTGCTTACAGGTGGGGAGGGCCAGCAACATATTCCGAGGTGGCCAGAGGGAAAGAAGGACCAGAGAGCATGATTCTGTGGCCTGGATTTTCATAGACAGCAAATGCCTGAGCCAAGGGTTGCTTGATGATGGCTGAGTAGGAGCAGAAACTCGGCCTTCAGACATGACAGGTTGATGGTGACCTTGATTGGGGTGTTTTAAGGCAGCAGTGGGGAGGAAGGTGTCAGTGAGCAGTACAAAACAGGAAGAGCTTGCACAGACCACGCAGGCCAACCATGCAAACAAACTATACTTTCAAGGCATGTAGCACTGGGCCCGGGACTTTAAAGGACATGTGGGAAGGCTAAGTAGTCCAGGGGCCTGGATAAGGAGATGGAGAGACAGGGTCAGGCTTGGGGACCAGCTGAAAGTTGAAAGTGTAAGAGAAGAAAAGTGTCCTGGAGGATCCCAAGAAACCTGCCGAGGATAGTTGGGTTGAGACGGCAGTCATCCACCACGTGGAGGGAAGCGAAGGGCAATTCCAGGAAGTCACATGGGGGTGCCTGTGGGAGCCTCCTGTGGAGGCAGGGAGCAGGGGGGCAGACAGCGAGGCAGAGGGTACAGGGGAGGCCAAGGCTGGAGACAGGTTTCAAGGGAGTGGGCGAGATAGTCAGAACAGAGGCAGAGCCCCACAGAGCCTATATAGAGGGCCACCTTCTCACCACAGTGCTGTCATTCCTGATTGGTTCCAACTTCCCTGACCATCAGACCACTGTGATGGAGGGATCCACCACTAGACACAGAATGAAGGCCCACACTAATGGGTGCAACCTGGATGAAGGTATTCATTCCATTAGGAAACAAAATTCTAATGCAAGACAACATGGATAGTCACCGCTGAGGACCCTCAAGGCTTTGAAGAGTAAGAGACCCCTTATGTCCTTTAGCAACAGGCCTCAGGAGAGCCTGAATACCCCAGGTACATCTATGCATGCCATGTTCCCCAAAGATATGGGAGGGATGGAGCTTGTTACATACTTGAGAACTTGGGCGACTGTGTTGGGCCCGTACCACTGGCCAATAGACTTGCCCTCGCCAACTCCCATTTGCGCTGCAGGAAACAGATCTGATTAGTGACACACGTATCAACCACCAACATCCCTTCCCCCACCTCTTAGAAGAGGCTGGTCCTGGAGGCATGTGGCTGAGGAACACTTTACAGGAAGCCTGGACAGGCACGCCCAAACCTGCCTCCAGCATGAGCTGACGGACACTAGTGCACTTCATTCAAAACGGATAAACGCTGTCTCAAGGTTTGTCCTTCACTATGAGCCAGGATTCCAGTCCTTCAATGAGGAGCGGGATTAAGAAATAAAATGACCCACTGAATTCAGAGTTGTATTTTCACTTCCTTCTACACTGAGAACATGATGCTCAGAAGTTGGACTTTATTAAAATGCAAGAGCATTGAGATCCCCTCACTGAATCTAATTTTCGCAGATGCTGTGACGAGCAGCCTAGCCCTGGAACCCACAGTGGTTGGTGACAAGCCTCACGCCATACACACCACAATACAACAAAGCTCTTGAGAACCCGAGACTCACTGCTTAGCTAAACAGCCAAGACATGGGCACCCTGCTCCCACCCACCTATCTGGTGGATAGAGTAGTAACTGTCCTTCCTGTCGATGAATGCGTTGAGAACGTGGAAGTAGCTGTCCGGTTGCCTCTTCCGCTGTGTCCACCTCCAATCTAGTGGAGACAGGTGCAGAAGTGCAGTTTTACCAAATGTGAGAAAAAAGTCTTTACGTTATGCAACACTGAAGACACAGATGGCATCTAAACCACTTTGAACTGTGATCAAGTTAAAAGCCCTTTCTAAGATTCCAAAAATGCCAACCCATCAACACAAATCCATACAGAAACAATTGTTTCAGGGGTTTAAAGAGAATTTCTGAAGACAAAAATTTATCAGCATTCTTTAAAGTCACTTTTTATAAATCAACGAAAACCCGTGGGTCATTACTGAAGAAGCCCCTGTATCCTCACCTGTGTTTACTAAGCTGCACCCAGAGTCCTTGCTTCCTGAGAACATCACTGTCCCCAGCGTGACTCACCTCGGCCTAAGTGCCGGCACAGCAGGGCCTGGGCGAAGATCATCTGTCCACAGCGGAGCATGCAGCCCCAGCCCGTGTCCGAGGTAGGGCCAGTCCCCCCTGTGGTGGCCCAGAGAGAGCAGACTCCAGTCAGGTCACTCTACACTGCAGATGTCAGCACCATCTCAGAAACACACACAACCTAGAACGTGGTCATGCCAAGGACCTGCTGGTGGGGAGTGAAATGTCCTTACAACCCTCTCAAAGGGGCAATATATGTGAACAAGTCACAGAAACAAATGTCTAGAAAACACGAGGAGACACTGTGCCCATGAGTCATCAGTACCGACACAGTAGACGATAGAGTAAGAAGGTGGTCAGTGCTGGGAGGGGACAGGTTTCAGAGTCAGCCCTGAAGATGCATATGCCTCGGGCCTATGATGTCCTGTCTGCACAGATTCTGACATTGGGCATGTGGTATCACGTACAGTGAGACAGGCCCGGACACACAGGAAATGCCCCAATGTCCTAACTATCAGCAAGGCCTGGGATGGCTGCCACTAAAAAAGCAGACTATGGAGCCAGACCATGTGAACTGCAGGCTCTCCTCTGAACCTCATGAACCCTGCCCAGGCACGCAGGGCCAAAGCCCACCTCTTGAGTGAGATCAGAGAAGGTACTCAGCATGGTACCTGTCACTCCCCGCTCTACCTCCCATACCAACAAGCTATGTACAAGGGGAAAAGGGAGGAAACACCACACTGGCCTTCAGAACCTGGAGAGCCCACCTCCTCTTCAACGACTGTGTCAAACAGCACAAGGCTCCTCTCTAGCCTGTCCTCCTTCCCTGTGTTCAGACATCTGATCTGCAGAACAGCACTGTCCACATAGCACGCCTCAACTGCCAAGTGGGCAACTGCGCCTCCTGCAACCAGGGCCGAGCAAAACAGCCTCAGAGCAGGTGTGCAACCAGAACAGAGTGCACCTGACAAATCACATCATTAAGTATTAACCTGTGGGGACAACAGTCTCATTTCCCTACATTTCAGTGTCCCTATGTCAAGCACTGTGGCTATTTTATGCCCACCTCAACTTCTGAAGAACAGAAGAAACCATATTTTGGAGAGGAACCGAATCAAGACTAGGCATTGAGGAGGTGTAGCCTCCTGGCCCCAAATCTCTAGTCTCAGGTCTTCTGACTGGCAAAGGC
Source organism: Murina feae (assembly GCA_004026665.1). Lineage (NCBI taxonomy): Eukaryota > Metazoa > Chordata > Mammalia > Chiroptera > Vespertilionidae > Murina > Murina feae. The sequence goes on from PVJC01002589.1 coordinate 20,449, forward strand.
CAGGCCAAGCTGGTCCCCAACTTTTGTCCGCCTCCAGGGCACAATGATGAAGAATCATTTTTAATGAAACATACTTTAGTGTCATGGGAAAACATGTCCCATCCACCCTGCCCTTCAGCTCTCCCACAACTAGGTGTGAAACGTACTAAAGAAGATGATAGGTACAGAACAATGTCTTCCAACTACCCTGGACCTATAGCCCTGACCCAGGACAAGACTCAAATATATAATCTAACCATAGCCTCTGAAGAATTTGCTCCTTCACAGTGCACCGTCTTCTCCGTTTTCATTGCTGACCGAGACTCCTTATAGTGACTTTAAGCCCCAGTAATAAATGGTGACTTACGGTTGGAAATTATGGTCAGAAGCCCTAGGTCTGGAATCTAGCTCTGCCACAACTTGAGGCAAGACTCACCAGCTCACTATCCTGGGGTTGCCATGTGGATTAACACAAAGTGACAAGTACTAGGCATATCCAAGTCAACTTACTTATCAATCAATCTGTTTTCCTCCTCCTAAAACATGCACATTGCATCACCACACATTGTGACAGACAGTACTTACCAATGGCTGGGAAGTTCTTCCTGTATGTAAACCAGAGTCTGGACGCCACATCAGATAAGATCTCGTCCTTTTCTAAAGAATGTTTAAAAGAAGAAGACACACGCACACACAGAGGTATAAGTACTAAGTCACAGGTTAAAGAGTTAGCAGATAACTATTATTACCACAAAAAGGATTTGGAGACTGAGCATTAAAAGCAAAGAGGGCTCCAACATAGCACATACCTGTGAAGACGCTGTATTTTCTACCCAATATCCAAACAGGCTCCGAGGTCTCCGGGAAATCTTCAAACTCAGCAAATCGGAGAGTGTCATAGGTCAGAGTAGCTATTGAAACCAAAGATACACAATGATCAGATGTGTGGGGACAGGTAGCGATGAGGCAGTGGGACCAGCCACCCCACTTCCTGGGCCTTTCAGATTCAAAGCCAGAGTCAGTGCCTGCAGAAACGAGAGTGGGAGATCAACTGGGGGCCAGGCCCCGGGGAGAGAAAGTAAAAACAAAACAAAAACAAAGCCTCCTGATTTAAACACTTGTTTTAGAGTTAAAATGTTTAAAACCTAAAGGACAAAAGTAAAATGAAACCACACATTTATCTTTGTGTGCAAGGGAGGCCAGAAGGTAGAGTAAGTTTTCATAGCCGTCCCAGGCTCAGCAGACGTCTCCTTGGGAGCACGTGGCGAGGAGCCATGTTGAAGGCAGATTCGTCAGGGGCAAGAAACCAGAGCCCTCCCAGATGACTGGAAGTTCCAGTCCACTGCAGATTTCTTGGTGAGGAGCAGTTAGCTGTAGAGGAGCAGGCTGCAAACTCCTGGTTGGAACACTAGGCTCCACAGAGTGGAGAGAAAAGTCCCCTAAAGCCTCAGGTGCCGAGAGGCTTGGAGATCAAGGCCTGGAGCCTGCTTTCACTTTGACGATGATACCAGATGGGCACAACCACCAGCTTCCACCAGCAATGCCTCACTTCCTAAGGAGGTCACTGTGTGCAGAGCATGGTTCTACCTACTGAGCTAACAAGACCTGAACGCCTTCTTATTCTGTGTTACTTTCTTAAGAAACAAGACAGACCCAGGGTCCCTCCTGTCCACAGAACCATGGCTGAGGAAACTCTGCCTCCGCACAGGTCCCCATACCTGCAATGCCAGGTGTGTGCAGTGTGCTCCGGGTGTCCCATCTTTGCAGCTGCTTTTCAGAGAACCCTGAACACACAACTCTCACCTGCTGCCTCTCAAGCTCTCACAGAGCCCAGTCATCACATCCTTCATCTGCGACTTCACAGAAGTCTTTGGGAAATCAATGATATTATGTGAGTTTCTCCTATATCTTTATTTTTTGACAATAGCTCCACCTTTTGGTAAAAATAACATATGCTACTTATTTTTTTAAAAAAAGACTATAAAAACGTTATAAGAAATCATCTGCAGCTGTAGCCAATGTGACTCGGTTGGTTGGTTGGTCATTCCATACACCAGAAGGTGACAGGCTCAATTCCCAGTCATGGCACATGCCTGGGTTGCAGGTTCGATCCCAGGTTGGGTATATATGGAAGGCAACAGATGGATGTTTTCCTCCCACACCTATGTTTCTCTTGCCCCCTCCTTTCCTCTCTCTAAAATCAATTTTTTAAATGTTAAAAAAAAGAAAGAAAAAGAAATCATCTTTTTGCCTCACACCCAGAAATGACTGTCCTTCTGGAAGTCTTTCTTCACAGCACACCTGTGGCTTCATCTTATTCTTCTTAACAAGATGGTCAGTCCCTTGAATCACAACTCCACCAGCATCTTCTGTCTCACTGTTCTGAGGCATGCCATAATGTACTACTCATGGTCCTATTGAGTATGCCTTTTCACATCAGCAATCCGGCCATCTTTCTCTTATTGTACACCTCCTCCACAGTGCTGGCTCTGGTGTCTAGTGGCCAATCACAGGCTGCAGGTTCCTGGGGCACTTATGTGACCTCTCAGAGTGGAAATTTCCTCACCATAAAATGGGGAAGGGACCCTTCCCAGGAGATGCTCAGGAGGCTGCAGGCAGAAGGGCTCCAAGGTAGGCAGTGTCAACAGGAACAAGAACTGCAAGCTTGCCCAGTCAGTGTGGCTCAGTGGTTGAACCCGGACTTAGGAACCAGGAGGTTACGGTTTGATTTCCAGTCAGGGCACATGCCTGGGTTACAGGCTCAATACCCAGTAGGGGGCATGTGAGATGATTCTCTCTCATCATTGATGTTTCTCTCCCTTCCTCTCTCTGAAATCAATTAAAAAAAAAAAAAAAAGAACTGCAGGCTCAGAGGCAAGCACTTTGCTACACCAGAACCTAAACCGATGAGCTGCTAAGTCCCCGTCACAGGGCCAGGAAAACAGCACACTGAGCCATCAGATCCATAGCCACAGAAGCCAATGTGATGATATAAAGAGTTCTCAGGCCCTAGCCAGTTTTGCTCAGGGGGTGAAGCCTTGGTCTGCAGACCAAAGGGTCTTGGGTTCGATTCTGGTCAAGGGCAGGTACTTAGGTTGCAGGCTTCTCCCTGGCCCTGGCCCTTGTCGGGGCTCGTGCAGAAGGCAACCAATTGATGTGTTTCTCTCACACTGATATTTCTCTCTGTCTTTCCCTCTCTTTCACGCTCTCCAAAAATCAATGGAAAAATATCCGTGGGGGAGAATTAAAAAAGAGTTCCCAGGCTGTCACAAACTCAGACCCAGTTCTGTCTTTTCAGAGTCCCAGGAATCCTGTGCTTTCAGAGCCAACCCTGCTGCTCAGAGGTAGGTGCGAAGGTAGGTGCTGTGGCCTCATTCCTCCACTCTCACATTATCTCCTGTGTCCATGCATCCAGTCAGTATCAACCAGGCTGCTTAGTAATGGGAATGCATAATGTAATGTCAAGTTTATTTCTCCTTTTTTTGCATAAGATTACTTGTATGTAATTATAAAAACTGAGTTGGGATAAATGAAAAGTCTATCTTCTCAAGGAGCTGAACACATCATGTCTCTGCTCTCTAACCTCTGTATCTTCAGCAATCACTGTCTTCTGTGACCTCCAGGCCTTTACCGGTATGTACACTCAAAGCCTCAGTTTACTCTGAAGGAAAAAGGATGCTAATGACACCTGTCTGATTTCCATAGACTAATTCTCATACTGTTGGAGCTGGAACATTCTACTGATGTTTGAGGCCTCCCAGGGCAGCAGCTGTAAACTAAAGATGCTTTCATCTCCTAAAATGCATCTCCTAAACTCTGGGCAAGTAGCTTCACTGTGGATGGTGGCACATGTGCAAGGACCACGACACTATCACTGAGTCTGTAGTATCACTCTAGACACTGAGGCACTCCTCAGATACCTACCTAGCTTCCCATATGAAGAAAGTGATGATAAGAAAGGCTCATTCTGAAAGGCCTGGGGCAGCTCTAAAGTTGAGGGATTCATCACTGTAAGGGCAAAATGCAAAGCAGGCACATTTCTTAGGTTTATGAGCAACTTTATAGGCAACGAAGCCAACTTCAGAGGGAGGGTAGTGAGAGGTGTTTTATTAAAACACATCACCGAATTTCCTACCATAACTAAGAAAATTATGGGTTGTGTAGCTTCACATTCTTTACTGCCAAATGCCAGTAAGGAGACAAGACCCTTGCAGGAAATAAACTACCAGGAGGCAACCCCAACTCCCACCAGCTAAGCAGGAGCCACTCATCAATAGCACCCATATCTGTGGGGTCCCTAAGGAGGGTCCCATCCCTGTCCCCTTGCACTTCACTGCTCTTCCTGCCTATGCAAACACCTGGGTCTCTGACCACCCCCCCCACCCCCACCCCGCAACTAAACATGTGTATCACGTCGGCCTCTAGAGTTAAGACATTCATGTGTCTCACTGCATGAACCTTCCTCACGACGGGGACCATCAGGGCTCTGTGCCCTGGACGACAAAACTTGCTGAACATGGTCCCCCAATGCAGACAGAAGCATGGACACCCTAACCAGTCTTGTCACCCCCACAAGTCAGTGACCTTCCTGTGCCTTGATTGGTTTTCTCCCTGGTAAAATGGAACAGCTGAGTTTTCCTCAAGGCTCGTGTGAGGAAAAACAAGTTAATAAGAGTGAAAAGCTGTGACCTGTGCTGGGCAACAGTAAGCACGTCTCCACGTGGGCCCTGTGGGACTCCCAGAAATGGGTGAGACAAAGATGACAGCCTGTGACCAAACAGAGCTGCAACACCTCATACAATGTAAACAGGAAACTCACCAAACATGTGAATTACTTCATTATCACTGAATCCAGATAATACACTATCCTCACAGACAGGACAGAAGCAGAAGCCAGCTGTCTGTGCCAGTGCACAAGCTCATTCCACTATCTGCAAACTTTCACCCTGGAAAATGAGTGTGAAGAGCCCCAGGAAATGCAGCAATTTCACCAGAAAAGCAAGTGAAGCACTTCTCATCCTTGGGTGCCACCAGAAAGTCTTAACTTGACTTTCTGTTGCCCAGCACAGGTCACAGCTCTTCACTCTTATTAACTTGTTTTTCCTCACATGAGCCTTGAGGAAAACTCAGCTGTTCCATTTTACCAGGGAGAAAACCAATCGAAGCACAGGAAGGTCACTGACTTGTGGGGGTGATAAGACTGGTTAGCGTTGATGGTGGCTCTGACTGTCTTACTTGCACTGGAGGATAGGACTAGCCCTGAACTAGTCTGTCCTGCCTGACGCCTGAAATGCCACAGGTTGGGCACTCTAGAGCACAACAGTGGCACCTAGACCCCCAAGCTCCTGGACTTTCTGAATCAGATTTTCTAATGGAGAAATGAGAAATTTTCCAAGTAACATTTACTTCTAATGCTCAACTTCCTAATTTATATGAACATTTGTTTTGTTTTGTTTTCCAATACATTTTTATTGATTTCAGAGAGGAAGGGAGAGGGAGAGATAGAAACATCAATGATGACAAAGAATCATTGACTGGCTGCCTCCTGCACGCTCCATACTGGGGTTTGAGCCTGCAACCCAGGCATGTGTCCTTGACTCGAATCGAACCCAGGACTCTTCAGTCCACAGGCCAACGCTCTATCCACTGAGTCAAACCCACTAGGGCTAAAGATTTGTTTTTTAAGAGAGACCACTTGCTAGCTATGGGACACATGACTAACTTCTCTAAGCCTCAGTCTCCTTGGCCATGAAATGGGGCAAAGCCATCAATTCAGTGGGGACAACACAGACAGGTGCACAGCACCCAGCAGTGGTTTTGAGCACCTCCATTTCTATTGTATTATTTCAGGACTCATGATGACTCTGCTCTCAGACAGGCCAGCAGCCACCTTCCTCCTCGAAATGACCCCCTCATCTCAGTTCTCAGCAGCATTATAGTGTCACCTGTCTTTCTACACAATGTCTTATTATTTATGAAGCAGTCCCATAACTCCCAAGTTTAAAGGACTCCAACCTCAAAAAGAAAAGCCAGTCTCCAGACTTCCCCATTTTGACTTTAATTTGAAATAAGATGGCACACAGGAGAAGCCAGATGGAGAAGCATCGTCCATCTTATGATAAAGGCCCTTTGAGAAGTACTTTCTCCATGTGGTCATCTGGGTCCCAGACGCCTGATTTTCCACATCTTCCCTAGGATATCCCTGAGCACACCTGGAACAGGATGCAGAAAGCCCTTTAATAGCATGGTAACTCCATTAGAAAAAAGTTTCAAGTTAATATTATTAATATGATAGAAAAATAGGGAATTGTGGTCAAGGAATATAACTAACTTCTCTGCCCTTAGCACCAATCATATTGTCATTCAGATTCAATCAGGGAAAACCACAAAACATTTCACCATTAGATTTCTTTGAGAGCTTATCATGTTTCCATATTTCCCCAAAACACTGCTGTATTCTGAAAGATTCTCCTTTATAAATAAAATCAAGTGAAGTGGTCTTCCCTTCCTTTAGAAAAAATTTAAGAAAATAAGTTTGTAAGTAGTTTTTCTTTTTTTAATCTCAAATACCTTATATGATGATGCTGGTGGTTCAGTTTTGAATGAAATGAGGGAGAGAGAGGGAGGGAGGCAACAGAAGAAATGGAAGGGAAGGGATGGGACAGAACTGGGAACTTTAGCACCATCAGAAACTAGAAAGCACTGCTTCAGTGGACACAGGGGACAAAATGTCCACATTAACCTCACTGCCCTGCTGTGAGCAGCCCTTCTCACTCACAGACACCTTATACCAACAGACTGGGTCTGTGCTATACACAAGCTCTACAACTGAAATTCTTAAAGCACAGGAATGTGCAAGTTATTGATTCTTCTTCAATTACCAGTCATGTACATGCCAGACACAATATAAAGCCCTGGAGATGCAAGTACAAGACACTTCTCTGTCTTCAGAGAATGGACAGTGCAGCCATTTATGTTTTTGTGTTTTTTTTAAATTGATTTCAGAGAGAGGAAGGGAGAGAGGAAGAGAGAGAGATGGAACCATCAATGATAAGAATCAATCATCAGCTTCCTCGTGCACGCCCCCTATTAGGGATGGAGCCCGCAAGCCTAGCATGTGCCCTGACCAGGAATTGAACTGTGATCTCCTAGCTCATGGGTTGACACTCAACCACTGAGCCACAACTGCCAGGCCAGTGTGGCCATTTAAATGCTGGGACTGGCAGTTCCCTGAACCAGGAGTGTGTTTTGATGGATAGTGCTGGATGCTCAGTGAAGAAGATAGCCAGCCTGGTACCTTCTGGACCTCTAAGCACCCACAGCCCTGGGCCATCCCCTCCCTGGCTCCTCCTCTTTTCTCTCACATTCAAACCCTCAGTGACCTCACTCAAAGTGGCCTTCCACACACGTGTCCCTCTAGACCAGGTCTACTCCCTCAGCTCCAGGCCCATGGATCCAATGTTCCCCAGACATCACAATATAAATGTCTGATGGTACCCCATATTCATGTCAACATGTACAAAACTGACTCCCAAGAGTTCCCCACCAGGCAGGATATCCCCAAGTTTCCCCATCTAGTTTTTGAGCTCAGGCCATACATATACTGCATCAACATCTTAACTCCTTCCTCTCCATCTCCACCTTCACCACTACCCATCTGTACACAGCCCTATCATCTCAACCTTCAATACACCAAAATTCAGCCTCCTCTCCCGACCCTGACCCAGACTCCCAGGCCTCTCGCTCTGGCTCACTGCAAGAGCCTCCTACCTGGTCTGCAGCATAGTGTCAACAGAGTAGCCAGAGTGAGTCTGCTCCAGTCTGGTTACTCCTCTCGAACCTTCCAGAGCATCACCATATCCTTCAGGATAAGCATATGCCCAAGTCCTCACCATGACACAGCGAGGCCCCATGCTGGAGCCCAAGTCGCCTCTCTGCCTCCAGCTTCTGCGTCTCTTAGCCCACTCACTGTGCCCTGGACACACTGGCTTACTTGCTGCTCCTTGCATGCCACCTGCCCCTCCTTCTCCACTGCTTCTGGGTCTTGGTCAAACTTACCTCTGCAGTGAGACCTTCCCTGGCCATCCTGGCTCCAACTCCAACCCCCCTGCTTGGCCCACATCACTCTTCCACATGACCCATGCATGCCACTGGAGTCACGTCTGGAATGTGAGGAGAGCATGGTTATCATCTATTTCATCCACTTCTCTAACCCCAGGGCCTAGAACAATGCCTAACACAAACCTTCTACACAATAATAAGTGTAGTGTACTGAATGTTTGACTGTGAAAACAAGTAGGAATCTCAGAATACTTGATCAAGGAAGGCAGACTCTGTAAGGACAGAGGGATCAGGGGAAGGTGAGCCATTAATCACCCCTAAAAGGATGTAAGCGTCAGGTCAGAAGAAAACTCCCTACCACACCCTACAACCGTCACATACGTTTTTATCAGCATCAACACAGGCCTTCAAAGGCAAACACTTTTCCTGCTTTGAAGCAGCCTTGAGTGTCTCATTAGGGTATCATCACGTGGCTATTCCTAACTTTATAACTAAAAAAAACCTCACTAGAGTGTGTTTACTGATTTCAGAGAGACAGGAAGGGAGGGAGAGAGAAACATTGATGTGCGAAACACTGACTGCTTGCCTTTCCTCCCAGGCACTTGCCCTAATGGGGGATCGAAACCTTTTTTTTTTTTTTGGTATATGGGACAATGCTCCAACCAATGGATACACCCAGCCAGGGTGGCTACTCCCAACTTTAACATGAAGATTTTCACATTTCAGGTAACATGACCATGAAACTGTTTTCCGCCTAAACCAACTCTCTCACATGACTGACTTTACACATGGAGCAGTAGTAACTTCAAGTGGACAAGTAATTCTATTCCTTCTCTACCCCTTGCCCCAGTACAACAGCGTCCGGTACCTTGTTTGTAATGAACTTGACAAAAAATGTGTGGCTAACAGGCTCCTGTGGGAGTCAGGCTACTGTTTCCTCCAGCCACCTACCACTTAAGTGAGGAAATGCCACAAATCATTGAAATACTGGCAATACACGTCTATTTTACAGTTTCCAAACCGAGATTTCAGTAAATATATGTTACAGCCGCCAGGAAAAGGAAAACTAAGCAGAGACAATGAGATAGGAGGAATTAACCCAGATGAAAGTCTTCCTTTACTGGGCGTGAGGGGTGGCATTCCCTACAGAAGTGAAAGAATTAAAACTATGGAATGAGAAAGAGAGTCCAGGTAAAAATGCTTTCAAGGCTCCTGGACAAAGATACAAAATGCCTTGCCAGCAAAATTCACGCTGCAGAAGCACAGCGGCCTGGGCGGGAACACCACGTGTACGGACGAGTGTACAGACACCCTCCCACCCCACTTTGCATTAGGACCCCGAGAGGTTATGGTATAAAAGATGGCTTCCGTTTCGAGGTTAAAGCACAGAAAAAGTAGTCTCTTGGTTACTTTAAAAATGAAAAGCCCAAACAAGGTGCGTGTGCTGCGAGCGTTGAGCATGTTTCTTGCCCCCGGCCCGCCAACATAACTTTACCGAAGTGAAAGCGTTTCCACTTCGTAACTCCTAGCGGGGCAGAGGCGACAGCTTCCCACGACCAACGCTCCAGGACCTGACACCGCCCGAGCCCCTAGCGATGCCCCCCTCCCTGCCGCCCCGGGCGCCGCCCTGCCCCTTCTCGTCCGAGCCGGCCCCGGGCCTGCCAAGCCGGTCACTCGGGTGCTGCCGGCAGACCGGAGAAGCACGGAGACCCGCAAACACGGGACTGTCAGATTCGAGCCGGCCTCCGCTCAGACGACGCCCCGCCCGCTCCTCCCGGGGCCGCACCCCGCCCACCCGCCTCCGCGCGCCCAGGCCGCGCCGGTAGACTCCCCAGCATCCGAAGGGCCAGGAGAGCGCCGTCCGCGGGTCCCCAACGCCCCAGCAGGTCCTTACCTGCGTCCATCTTCCTCCTCCGGCCGCCGACTGAACACCGCGTCCGTCCTAAGGGCCCGCAGAGCGACGCGACGGGCCGCCGCCAGGGCCAATCCGGGGCGCGGGCGGGGCCGGAAGTGCGCGCGGATGTGCGCCGGGGGCCATCTTGACGTACGGAGGAGTCCGGCACGGAGGATCTTACTCGTGCGCTCGGCACCCCGACGGCCTTCGACGCGCTCTCCGAGGAGCTCAGCAACGACCCACCGGGGCGGTGGAAGCCGGCGCAGGCGGGCAGAGAGGCCTCGGGGCCAGCTTGTCAGCCCGCCGTGCGCCCGCACCCGCAGGCGCGGCCATCTTGCCGTACGGCCGGGTCGGCGCGTCATGTCGCTGTACGGACCGCCGGCCCGGGTGCCCCTGCTCACCCCCGAAGCCTCGAAACGCGGGCAGAGCCCCTCTGGGTGCCTGAGACGCTGGGTGCCTGAGACCCTGGGCGTGCCGACGGCCGGCGACCAGCGGCGGGGAGGCGGGCGCCGCCATCTTGTCGTACGGCGCCGCGGGGGCTGGCTCCCACGTCCCGCAGCCGTGTCGCCGCGCGCCTCCCCTCGGGGCGGTCCCGCTCGGGGCTCGGCGCGACGAGGCGAGGGCCGGAGCCTGGTGGCGGCGCGGCGGCCCGAGGCCCGAGATGGTGATCTGCTGCGCGGCCACGAACTGCTCCAACCGGCAGGGCAAAGGGGAGAAGCGCGCCGTCTCCTTCCACAGGTAACCGGGCCCGGCCCACCGCCCGCTCAGCCTGACCACGCCCCCGCCGGGCCCGGCTCGGCACCGGGGAAACTGAGGCCGCGCGGCCCGGCGCGGGGGTCACTTTCCGCGCCAGGCCTCGGGGCCGCTCCTGCGAGTGAGTCAGCGCCGGGCGCTGTGTGACCTTGGCTGGGGCCGCCGTCTCTGGGCCGGGCACCGCGGCCAGCGGCGCCCACCCCGCGGCCACCAGCGCCCTCCGGGAGCCACCCCGCGGCCAGTGGCGCCCGTCCCTCGCGCACCCTAAGGCCACTTGAAGGCCACCCCACGACCACCTGGTGACCACTCGCGGCCTCACCTCCCTCGCCCCCACCCCTGCGGCCGCCGCGCTCCATTGATTCGAATTGGCGCCGCCGGTTTCCAGAAGCAGTGTGTTCTGGCAACCTCTTCCTAGGTCAGTTGTCCTCTCCATTGGCTGTGACTGGTCCCTGTTTTATCGCGGGGGAGGCTGCCTTGATCTCTGCCATCAGGAATGTGGTGGAGCAAATGCGTCTTCTACATCGTGTGTTAACACGCGCTCCAGGCGCTCTGTTGCTGGAAGGGTCCCCAGTCCTGGGTACAGAAAGGTAGCTGTGCCCCAGCGGTAAGGTGAGTCCCTGCCCCCCGCCCCCCCATAGCCTCCTGTCCTGGAGTGGGTGGCACTTCCCTGCCGGCTTCCTCGTGGAGGCTGCAAGGGGCTGTCGGCCCTGGGCCCCGCTGGGCAAGGGTCTCGCCTTCTTCCCTTCAGGAGGCCTCTGAAGCCCACGCAGCACGGCAGCCTCACACAGTGAGCTGATGGGGTTATGCTTGTATGCTGCAGGCCATGAGTATTTAATTTCTAAAGCCCGAGTGACACTTGTTGCTTATAATCTTACTGAAAGCTTGCTGTGTGGTGCACTAAATTTTAAGTGGTCACAGTTTATCCAAAGTAACATTAGACTCTTCAGAGCAGCCACCATGCTTTCCTCAGTTTCCTTCAGAGCCTCTGGTTCCAAAAGTTTTGTTACCGATTTGAAAATGAGAAGGCTGCCCTTGGCATTCATGCTGGTCTAACGTGGTGTGGAGGCAAAGGGCATGGAAATTGAGCATCTTTGTGAAGTGTAGGAGGTCATGTCAGGGAGAACTTCCTGAAGTTTGAGATTCTACCCTGTCCTTGTCCACAGCGGCCTCAGATGTGTTACATGACCTTAGAGAGAGCAAATGGCCTCGTGTGCACATTTTGGTCAGAGTTTTCTAAGTAGATCTTGTCTTATTGAGAAGTGGTCATTCACTGACTTACTCAGCATCTTCCAGGGATGGGAGTGTAGTAGGAACACAGAACTACACCTTTGAGTCTGACATTTTCTGAGAGCGAATCTCCCATCCTCAGCTGCTTGAATCACAGGCTATGCTTCTGGGATGCTTTGCTGGTCTCTGGCTCCCATCTCTGCTGGCCTACACCTGGTCTGGCTTCTGAGTGGGCGACCAACCATCCCACTTTTAGCACCCAAAGCTCTGGGCACACTGGCAGGGTTGCTGAGCCATGACTTTCTAGGAATTATTTCCAGGGCTTCCTGGAGCTTTTCCTGTTGTCTGTATGCTATCCTGTGCTTCTCCTAACATTCTGGTAAGAGTTATCTGCCTTCAGTTCTACCTGCCCTGCAACTGTAAGCTCCTTAGAGTAAACAACGGTTCTTCCATCTTCCCATTCCAGTAGTAATGTGTCAGTAGAATGTGTTCCTTAAGTATTTATCAAATTTTTAAATGGATAAAGTCCATATAGGTTTGGGTGTTTTCAAAAATACTTGTTTTGCTTTTATAGTTGATCATTTTAGGGGGAGACATGTAATTAATTTCTTTCTAATTTCTTTGCCATTTGTTCTGTAGGTTCCCCCTGAAGGACTCAAAGCGTCTGATCCAGTGGTTAAAAGCTATTCAGAGGGACAACTGGACCCCTACTAAGTATTCTTTCCTCTGTAGTGAGCATTTCACCAAAGACAGCTTCTCCAAAAGGCTAGAGGATCAGCACCGCCTGCTCAAGCCCACAGCTGTGCCCTCCATCTTCCACCTGACTGAGAAGAAGAGGGTGTCTGGAGGCCATGGCCGCAGCAGGAGAAAGGACACCAAAAAGGCCTCAGGGGGCCTGAGGGGACGGGCAAGTGAAGCTGATGGGAAAGGAGATGCATCGCCCTCAAGTGAGAACCTGAAGGCTAAGCCAGAGTCCCGCAAGTTGAAGCGGGCTTCCCTGCAGAGTAAAGCCACCAGTCAGGAGCAGGCTACGCAGGGACCCTTGGGTGATGCTCTGACCACGAAAGCCTCAGACAGCCAGGCCGAAGCAAATGGGCCTGCATACGATGCTGGTGATGAGAGCAGCATCACCCCCGACAAGGACCTGGTGGATAAGAGTGGCATCTCCGTGGATGACTTTACCCCCCCAGGATCTGGGGCCTGCAAATTTATTGGCTCACTTCATTCTTATAGTTTCTCCTCCAGGCATACCCGAGAGAGGCCGTATGTCCCCAGGGAGCCTGTGGAACGGAAGAGGCCGAAGAGAGAGCCTGGCTGCAGTGGGACCAGACTGGGGCAGAGCCCCCCAAGTTCATCTCTGACTGCGACGCCACAGAAGTCCTCCCAAAGTCCCTCTGCCCCTCCGACAGATGTCACCCCAAAGCCAGCCGCTGAGGCTGTGCAGAGTGAGCACAGTGACGCCAGCCCCATGTCCATCAACGAGGTCATTCTGTCAGCATCGGGTGCCTGCAAGCTCATCGACTCACTGCACTCCTACTGCTTTTCTGCGCGGCAGAACCGGAGCCGGGCTTGCTGCCTTTGGAAGCAGGTGGAAAAGAAGAACAGTGAGCTCAGGAGCCTACGCCAGCGTGTCCGCCGCTCCGATAGCCAGGTGCGCAAGCTGCAGGAGAAGCTGGACAAACTGCAGAGAGGAAGCATGCTGAGCCTGAGCAGCCTGCCAGCACCTGGCCGCGGTCAGTACCCACCTCAGGCTCCCACTGCCTGTCCCTTAGTGGGTCTTGCTCTGATAAGGCTCTGGTAGTAGCTGGATCCGGTAGTACCTCCAGCAGCGGGGAGACCTCTAGTTGTGAGGTCAGCTACTCAGTGAATGGGGTCCCAACACTTGGTTTTCCCCTTGCCTGGGTTAAGGTGAACATCTATGGCATACCTCACACAAATTGCAAATGGGTTAGGATCTAAATGTAAAATCAAATAGATTGTAGAAAACTTATTAGAGAGGTTCTTTGCATTCATGTTTCCATGAATATCCTTAAGGTTAAATAATTTTGAACATTAATAATAACAATAAGATTTTAAACATATCTTCAAGTAGAATACATTGTCTTCTGTAGAAATTAAAACACTACAGAAAAATACAGGCTAAGAAATGGTGAAAATTCCTTCTCCCTCACTTGCCAACTTTTATCCCTATTGCTGTTAAAATTTGTTGTGTGATCTTTTAGATTATTTTCTGTGCTTTATCCCACATACCTTGGTACCTATACAAATAGGTTGAGTGTATTTTTCATATGTTTATTGACTATGTTTCTGTTTTCCCCGGTATTTTACTGTCTAGTAGGTATGAAAGTTGGTTCGTAGCTATTCTTTACGTATTGGAGATAGGATCTTTTGCCTGTTACAGATAGATGAAAACTTCCTGCCACATTGTTCATTTAATTTGGATCAGCGTTTGTCTTCGGAGATATAATTAACACTTCAGGAGATTCTTGTGTTACAGGCTGTTCAGAACTTCCTGGACCCCCCAGGACACCAACCACTATCAAAACAAAAAACAGAAGCAAAAACTAAAACCTGTCCTTTGTGTTTCCAAATGCACCTGGGGGAGGAGCAGCTCGTGTGAGGACCATGATGTCCTGGTCAGAGTGACACTGTATTCTCTTGTCATTTTTAAGCTGTTTTTATTGTTTCTTGATGTTGCTTTTTGGTTACTTTTTCTGTTCATCTTGGTCAAATGTCCCAAAGTTTGTCAGTAGGTCTTTCCAAACAGCCAACCCTCAACTCTATTGATCAAGTCTGCCTTGTTGTTTCTGCCTCATTAATCCTCACTTTTTTCTACTTTCTTCAGTTTCATTTTGTCTTCAGTTTCATTTTGTGGTGGTTCTGGCTCCTGGACTGAGGACTGAGCTTATTCTTGTACATGTATATTTCCTGATACCTCCATTTGAGGCTAAGCCCTTCTTTGGTCCCTTTGGCCTCTCAGTGTGGATTTGCCTCATGTTGCTCTCATTGGTACTCATTTCTAAATCGTTTCTAACTTCATTTTTTAAAAAATATATATTTTATTGATTTTTTACAGAGAGGAAGGGAGAGGGATAGAGAGTTAGAAACATCGATGAAAGAGAAACATCAATCAGCTGCCTCCAGCACATTCCCCACAGGGGGTGAGCCCGAAACCAAGGTACATGCCCTTGACTGGAATCAAACCCAGAACCCTTGAGTCCGCAGGCTGATGCTCTATCCACTGAACCAAACCGGTTAGGGCTCTAACTTCATTCTTGATACTCTTTTTAACCCAGGTTATGTAGAAGGAAGTTTACAGTTTTTCAAGTGGATAGATTAGAGGAGGGGAGCTAATTTATTTGTAATTATGCTTAAATTTTATTGCTTTAAGTTCCAGTTATATAGTCGCTTAATGAGACCTGCTTTTTGGAATCTTGAGATTTCAATGTGGCTTAAATCCAGTCTTTTTGTGTTTCATTGTGGTTTGAGAAGAATGTATCCTCTCCACCAGTCGGTTACTTTGTCCTCCTGCTGGATCTAGCTTATTTGTAATAGTAAACAGGTCTGTTTCTTTCTCTGCCTAATTTTGCTTTTCGTTTGGAGATCATGTTGTTATAGATATGTGTCCCTGATTCTTATAGGAAACTCCCTTTTGTCCCATTTAATATATTTTACTGTTTTTTTACAGAGGGAAGGGAGAGGGAGAGTTAGAAACATCGATGAGAGAGAAACATTGATCAGCTGCCTCCTGCTAACTCCCCACTGGGGATGTGCCCACAACCAAAGTACATGCCCTTGACCAGAATTGAACCTGGGACCTTTCAGTCCGCAGGCCTACACTCTATCCACAGAGCCAAACCGGCTAGGGCCCGTTTGTCCCATTTAAAGTCTTTATCTCCTTATTTTCAACTCTTTTTATCTACTTTTTTTTTAATTAAAAAAATTTTTTTTTTTAGAGAGGAAGGGTGATTTAAAGAGAGAAAGAGAAACATTGAGCAATTGCCTCCCACATGCATCCTAACCGGAGATGAAACCCGCAACCTGAGCATGTGTCCTGACCGGGAATCAAACCTGACATATTTTGATGCACAGGGCAGCGCTCCAACCACTGAGCACACTGGCCAGGGCTTCCTTTATTTTACAGTTACATTTAACTCAGTCTGAGAGCTTTTGTCTTTTTATGGAGAATTAAACCCATTTACAATAGTAATTATTGGTAAGTTGAAATTTGGGCCTGATGTTCTGTTTTATTTTTTAATTTGGCAAGCTTTCTTGTTTTATTCCCTATTCTTCTAGTGGATGTCTTTCAGCTTTTAAAAACCATTGAAGCCTGTCCTTCAGTAACTGCTTCGAACTGCCTGTGTTCTACTCTCCTGGCTTCTTACTTTCTGCTTCCCAGGGCCAGACTCTCTGTGGTCTTGCTTCTATATTCTCATTCTCCCTTCCAAACAACCATATTTAGTTATAAGTATACATTTTACTGGTTATTTTATTCACCACTATTTATTGTATCCAGATTTTTTCTTCTTTTTAGAGATATTTTTATGATATTTTTGGAACTCATGACAGTAAAATTTTGAGAGGAATTGAGTATGGGATACTTAGTATGAGTATGATTGAGTACGAAGTATTAGAGGCTACTGCCAGTTTTGTATGTGTGTCCACAGTGTGTGTGTATGTGTCTGTTGTGTTGGATGGGGTCAGAAGTGTTTAAAACCATGGAATTAAATAAGGTTACCTCGAGAAACTGTGTAGCTAGAGAAGGGGCTCAGGTCTAGTCCAGAAGCAGGCTGGGTTTATAGAGGTGCAGCTGCAGAGGATCCAGGAAGGGAGATGGGAAGAGAGGAGCATGGGCCCATGGAGGACTCGGAGTCATGCTAGCCAGAGAGGATAAGGCCATTCAGACAGCAGGAGTGCTTGGCTGGGTTTGGATACAGCTCTGATTAGAATGGAGGAAAGATGGCTAAACTCGGCCACATGGGGTCACTGGTGACCACAGTCTCCTTGGAGTGACTAGAGTGGAGCTGGATGGGGGTGGGGGACAGCAATAAGGCATTGTAAGAGGTTTAGCCATGGAGGGGAGTTGCAAAAGTGGGTAGCTGCCAAAGGGAGCATGGCTTCAATGGGATTTTATGTGTGGAGACAAGCCAGCAGGTGTCTTTGCTGAGGGGAGTGTGGGCCAGGATGAAGAGGCCAGGGAGGAGCATGCTGGGCCCTGAGGCAGTGCTGGGCTGGGCTCCAGGGCCTGGGGAGGGGTGGAGAGCAAGGGGACAGAAGCTGTATGGAGAATAACAGCCTGTCTGAGCTTCTGCTGTGTTCCCTAGGGTACGAGGCTGGGCGCTGGCTAGAGTGGAAGGGAGGATGCAGATTTCCAGTGGCAGTGGGAAGAGTGGGAGGGAGAGAAGGTGCCCGGCTTGGTCTCCAAAGTCTGCCCAGAGCTCCAACTGGATCTCTGGTCACCACCTGTTGTTCTCTTTGTCTTCCTCAAAATGTCTGCTCTCTTGGTGGTTTCCAGTGCTATTAGGAATTTGTTCATCACCCTGGCCAGTGTTGCTAAATGATTAGAGCAGCAGCCCTCGAACCAAAGGGTCTCAGGTTCGATTCCCGGTGAAGGGCACATATGTGGGTTCCAGATTTGTTCCCTTGCCGGTCCAGGGAGCATGTGAGAGGCAACCAGTCAATCTCTCTCTCCCTCCCTCCCTTCCACTCTATCTAAAAGTAATATAAAAATATCCTCCCATGAGGATTAACAAAAAAAAAATTTATTCACCAATGAGGGAGTCTTTTGATCACTGTGTATTGATCATATTGAATCCCTGTGTTTATTCAATCCATTATCTTTAGCCAAACCCTTTATTTTTGGACAGAGCAGTTAGGTCAGTGGGTCATGGGTTCCAGGATTTAGGAGTTGGTCCCAGTTACTCTCTAGAAAGCTGGCACTGATGGTTCTTCTCACAGGATGTGGTGATCTGTCCTTAAATCTGTTCTACCTCCAGGTGTTCACAACATTTTAAAACCTTAAATAGTTGTATCAGGGTATGTTGGCATTTCTGAACCAACGAGGGTGAACATATTTCCGTACCAGTATTTCTTTGTCACTTTCCTACCTGTGCCAGTGTCCACCTTGCTCATGGAGGGATGGATGTTTCCGAGATAACAAGCGTATTCACTCTCTGTCAAGTATGAATCAACCATTCCCTCCAATTAATAATCTAATACTTCAAAAGAAACCTGTTCAGCCCTGACTGATGGGATCACTGGTAGGGCATTGGCCCTCACACCAAAGGGTCACTGGTTCAATTCCCGGTCAAGGGCAAATACCTGGGTTGCAGATTTTATCCCCAGCCCCAGTCAAGGCCTGTACGGGAGGCAACCAATCGATGTGTTTCTCACATCAATGTTTGTGTGTTTTTTTCTCTTTCTCCTTCCCCCTCCCTTCCACTCTTTATAAATCAATGGAAAAAATATCCTTGGGTGAGGATTTAAAAAAAAAAAGCCTGTTTATTTCTCTTGTTTTATATATATAATTTTTTAAATTAATCTGGAGTTTTAAAAGTTTTATTATGGAAAGTCTTAAACAGAAAAGTATAATAAACTCATGAACCTATCCCCAAGTTTCAACATTTATCAATATTGTATATTCTTATTTCATCTATATTTCTACTTACTCTCTACTTCCCATTTATTATTTTATAATTAATAGATTGTTTTCATAGGAAATTTTTATATTTCCAGAAAAATTCAGCAAATAGTGCAGAGAACACCCCCATGCCCTTTATCCCCAGTTTCTGTATTCACATCTTGCCTTACCACCTGTGTTGAGTGTTGGCCGGATTCACATTCATTACAAGTGGTGAACCAATATGGGTAAATCGTTTTTAACTGAGACCATAGTTAACATTAAGGTTCATTATCTTGTACTTGAATTTTGACAAATGCATAATTTTATATATTTTTTTCTATTGATTTCAGAGAGGAAGGGAGCGAGGCAGAGAGATAGAAACATCAATGATGAGAGAGAATCGTTGATCAGCTGTCTCCTGCAGGCTCCACATTGGGGATCGAGCCCACAACCCAGGCATATGCCCTGACCAGGAATAGAACTGTAACCTCCTGGTTCATAGGTGGACACTCAACCACTGAGCCATGCCTACCAGGTGACAAATGCATAATTTTATGCATCCACCATTCCAGTAATGGATCATACAGTATAGTTAGATTGCCTCCAAATCCTTGTACTCTACCCATTTATCCCTCCCTCCCAACCCCAGCAATCACAGATTTTTTTACTCTTTCTATGGTTGTACTTTGCTCAAATGTCATGTAATTGAACTGTGTGGATACTATGGACTAGAACAGGCATCCTCAAACTACGGCCCGTGGGCCACATGCCGCCGCTGCCTGTCCTGCTTAAAATATAAGATATGTGCAGTGTGCATAGAATTTGTTCATAGTTTTTTTTAAACTATAGTCCGGCCCTCCAACGATCTGAGGGACAGTGAACTGGCCCCCTATTTAAAAAATTTGAGGACCCCTGGACTAGAATCTATACCTTTTTCAGGTTGGCTTTTTTCACTTAGCAATATGTCTTCAAAGTTCCTCTTGTCTTATTGTGGTGATAGCTCATTTCATTTTTTTCTTTTTTTAAATATTGAGTTAAAATACACATAACAAATTTATCATCTTAACCATTTTCAAGTTCCCACTTCAGTGGCTTTTGTTGTGCAGCCTTCACTACCATCCATCCCCATAGCTCTTGTAAATCTGAAACTCTATCAATGAAACCATAACTTGTCCTTCTCCCCTACCCCAGCCCCTGGCAGCCACTGTCTAATTTCTCTCTGTGATTTTGATGACTAAGTACCTCATGTAAGTGGAATCCTACAATATGTGTCTTTTTATGACTGGCTTATTTTATCAGCATAATGTCCTCATTTTGTACCTTGGTTGCAGGCACATCCCTAGTGGGAGGTGTGCAGGAGGCAGCTGATTGATATTTCTCTCCCATTGATATTTCTAACTCTCTGTTCCTCTCCCTTTCTCTCTGTAAAAAATCAATAAAATGTATTTTTAAAAAGTTTCCTTCCTTTTTAAGGCTAATATTCCCTTATGTGAATGGAGCACATTTTGTTTATCCTTTCATCCATCCATGGACACTGGGGTTGCTCCCACGTTTTAGCTATTGTGAGTGATGCTGCTCTGAACATGGGTGTGCAAAATACCTCTTTAAGACCCTGCTTTATTCTTTTGAGTGTATACCTAGAAGTGGAATTGCTGGATCGTATAGGAATTCTATGTTTAATTTTTTGAGGAACCATCATACTGTTTTTCAGTGGCTGTACCATTTTCCATTCCCATCTCTAGTGCACACGGTTCCATTTCTTCTGCTTTCTTATCAACACTTGATTTCCTGTTTTGATAAGCCATCCTAAAAAGTGTGAGGTGATATCTCATTGTGATTTTGTTTTGTATTTTCCTAATGATTAATGATGTTGAGCATCTTTTCATGTGTTTTTTGGCCATTCCTATATCTTTGGGGATTGTCTGTTTTTTTATTTATTTTTAATATATTTCTTTATTGATTTCAGAGAAGAAGGGAGAGGGAGGGAGAGACAGAAACATCAATGATGAGAGAGAATCACTGATTGGCTGCCTCCTGCACCCCCCTGCCCCCACTGTGGATTGAGCCCACAACCCAGACATGTGCCCTTGGTTGGAATCAAACCTGGGACCCTTCAGTCTGTAGGCCGATGCTCCATCCACTGAGCCAAACCTGCTAGGGCTGATAAGTGCCTTTTTATTTTTATTTATTTATTTAAAATATATTTTATTGATTTTTTACAGAGGGGAAGGGAGAGGAAGAGTTAGAAACATAAATGGGAGAGAAATATCGATCAGCTGCCTCCTGCACACCTCCCACTAGGGATGTGCCTGCAACCAAGGTACATGCCCTTGATTGGAATCGTACCTGGGACCTTTCAGTTTGCAGGCTGACGCTCTATCCACTGAGCCAAACCGGTTAGGGCAGATAGTGCCTTTAAATATATATATATACTAGAGGCCCGGTGCACAAAAATTTGTGCACTTGGCGGGGAGCGGGTCCCTCTCGTAGTCTGGGAACCCTCTGGGGATGTCCACCTGCTGGTGTGTCTGGCCAGCCTGGGTGAGGAGCTGATGGCTGTTTGCAGGCTTGCCAAGCCCCCCATAGGGGTGTGGCCGGCCTGGGTGAGGGGCTGAGGGCTGTTTTCAGGCTGCCCACAGCTCCCATTGACCCAATGTCCCAGGAGGTTGGCTGGAATCAGGTTTCTGGGGTTTATCTATCTTCTATAACTGAAACATTGTTGCCTTGAGCAGAGGCCTAGCCAGCGTAGGCAGGCAGTTTCCTCCGTTACAAACTGAAGCTTCCTGTTTGCTCTAGCTCTGTGGCTGGTGGCCGCCATCTTGGCTGGGTTAATTTGCATACAGTGCTCTGATTGGCTGGTGGGCATGGCTTAGGTGTCTTGGAATGATGGTTAATTTGCACATTACTCTTTTATTAGATTAGATTAAAAGAGTAATATGCAAATTGACCATCACTCCAACACACAAGATGGCTGCCCCATGTGGACACAAGATGGCCAGCAGGGGAGGGCAATTATGGGGGTCCCAGGCCTACAGGGGAGGGCAGTTAGTGGGGGTCCCAGGCCTGCAGGGGAGGACAGTTGGAAGGGACCAGGCCTGCAGGGGAGGGCAGTTGTGGGGGGACCAGGCCTGCAGGGGAGGGCAGTTAGGGGAGGACCAGGCCAGCAGGGGAGGGTAGGGGGCAACTGGGCCAGCATGGAAGGGAAGTTAGGGGTGACCAGGCTGGCAAGGGAGGACAGTTAGGGGTGACCAGGCTGGCAGGGGAGGGCAGTTAGAGTCAATCGGGCCAGCAGGGGAGCAGTTAGGCATCAATCCAGTTGGCTGGGGAGTGGTTAGGGAGTGATCAGGCTGGCAGGCAGAAGCAGTTAGAGGCAGTCAGGCAGGCAGAGTGGTTGGGAGCCAGCAGTCCTGGATTGTGAGAGGGATGTCTGACTGCCTGTTTAAGCCCAATTCCACTGGGATCAGGGTCCCAGATTGGAGAGGGTGCAGGCTAGGCTGAGGGACAAGACCTTCCCTCTCCCCCATGCATGAATTTCGTGCACTGGACTTCTAGAGTGTGTGTGTGTGTGTGTGTCTTTATTGATTTTTTGTGGAGAGAGAGGAAGGGAAAGGGAAAGAGAGATAGAAACATCAAAGAGAGAGAAAAACATCAGTTGATGATGCCCCCTACTGGGGATGGAGCCTACAACCCAGGCATGTGCCTTCACCAGGCAAGAATCAACCAGCACCCTTTAGGTGCATTGGAAGATGCTCAATTTACTGAGTCATACTAGCCAGGCCGGATAGTGCCTTTTGATGTAAAAAAACTTTTTCATGAAGTCTAATTTGTCTTTTTCTTTTGTTACCTGTGCATTGGTGTGTTATCTAAGAAATAATTGCCAAGTTCAGTGTTATGAAGCTTTTGTCCTGTGTCCTATGTTTTTGTCTGAGTTTTATTTTTTTAGGTCTTACCTTTAGGTCTTCGATCCATTTTTTAGTTTAATTTTTGTATACGTTGTTAGGTAAGAGTCCCACTTCATTGTTTTGCCTATGAATCTCCTGTTTTCCCAGCACCATTTGTTGAAAAGACTCTCCTTTATCCACTGAATGGTCTTGGAACCCTGGTCAAAAATCATCTGACCAGTCCTGGTCAGGTACTCGGTGAGAGCATTGTTCCCATATGCCAAGATTGCAGGTTTGATCCCCAGTTAGGGCCCATATAAGAATCAACCAATGAATGCATAAGTGGAACAACAAATTAATGTTTCTTTCTCTCTCTCTCTTCCCCCCTCCTTTTTCTCTCTCTAAAATCAATAAATAAAATACCAATAATAATAATTTGACCAACAAAAAAATAAAATAATAATTTGACTACATGTACAAGGCTTTATTTCTGGGCTCTCTATTCTGTCTTCAATTTCTTTCTGAAATGTTTTATAGTTTTCATTGTACAAGTCTTTCACTTCCTTGGTTAATTCCTACTTAATTATGCTTTATTGATGCTATTATAAATAGAATTGTTTTTGTAATCTCCTTTTCAGGTTATTATACAGAAATGCAATTGATTTTTGTGTGTTGACTTTGTATCCTGCTATTTTTGCTAAGTTTATTTATTATACCTAACAAATTTTTTTTGTGGAGTCTCTAGGATTTTCTACATATGAGATCATCTCACCTGTAAACAGAAATAATTTTACTTCTTTCTAATGGATGTCTTCTATTTCTTTATCCTGTCTAATTGCTGGCTAAAACTTCCAGGATCATATTGAATGGAAGTGGTGAGAGTGGGCATCCTTGTCTTGTTCCTGATCTTAGAGGAAAAGTTTTCAGTGTTTCACCATTAATTTGATGTGCAACTGTGGGTTTTTCATACATGGCTTTTTTATTATGTTGAAGTTGTTCGTCTGTTCCTATTTTGTTGAGTGTTTGTATCATGAAGGCATTGAATTTTGTCAAGTGACTTTTCTACATCAATTGAGATGATCTTGTAGTTTTTCCCTTTATTTTGTTGATGTGGCATATTATGTTGATCCATATGCGTATGTTGAACAGATTTCTTGCGTGCCAGGAATAAATTCCACTTAGTCATGGAGTATAATCCCTTTAATACACTGCTGAATTCAGTTTGCTAGTATTTTGTTAAGTATTTTCACATCAGTGTTCATAGAGGGTCTGTAGCTTTCTTTTCTTGTAGTGTCTTTACTGGTCTCATAGAATGAGTTAGGAAGTGTTTCCGCCTATATTTTGGACAGGTTTGAGAGGGATTGGTATTAGTTTAATTCCATTGTGGTCTGAGAGCATACTTTATGTGATTTCTATTCTGTTAAATTGGTGAAGGTGTTTTGTAGGGCCCAGAATACATTCTATCTGGGTGAATGTTCCATGTAAGCTTTAGAAGAATGTGCCTTCTATTGTTGGAATGAAGTAGCTCTTAAGGGTCTCCAGAGAAAAAAAACAATAGAGGGTGTGTGTGGAGAGAGAGAGAGAGAGAGAGAGAGAGAGAGAGAGAGAGAGAGAGAGAGAGAGAGAGAGATATAAGAAGAAGAAATTTCTTAGGAATTGGCTCCTAAGATTATGGATGGCAAGCTAGAGACCCAGGAGAACTGGTAGGTCAGTTTAGTTCCTGTCCAAAGGCCTGAGAATTGGAGGGTGTAGGAAATAAATCCTGGTCTGAGTCCAAAGGCCCAAGTGCCAGGAGTATAGATGTCCAAACAGAGAGCAGATTCTCCCTTCTTCTGTGGTGTTCAGGCCATCAGTTCACTTACAGGAGGGCCTCTGCTTTATGCAGTTCTCCAAGTCAGATGCTAATCCCTCTAGAAGTATCCTCACAGACACACACACAGAAATAATGTTTTACCAGCTCTCTGAGCATCTTCTTCACTCAGTCAAGTTGACACATAAAATTAACCATAGTACCTGCAGATGTCAGTTATATCCAGTTGGTTGATGGTGCCGTTGAGTTCAATTGTGTCCTTAATGCTTTCCTGCCTGATGGACCTCTCCAGTCCTGTAGAGCAGCGATTCTCAACCTGTGGGTTGAGACCCCTTTGGGGGTCAAACGACCCTTTCACAGGGGTCACCTAAATACATCCTGCATATCAGATATTTACATTACGATTCATAACAGTAGCAAAATTACAGTTATGAAGTAGCAACAAAAGTGATTTTATGGTTGGGGGTTACCACAACATGAGGAACTGTATTAAAGGGTTGTGGCATTAGGAAGGTGAGAACAATGTAGAGCGTGTTGATGTCCCCACCTGTGACAATGGATTTGTCTGTTGCTTCCTTGAATTCTATCAGTTTTGTCTCACATGTTTTGATGCCTTGTGTTAGTACATAGACATCAAGGATTAGTGTGTCTTCTTGGAGAATTGACACCTTTGTTGTTATGTAATTCCCCTCTTTACCCCATAACTTTCTTGTCATGAAGTCTGCTTTACCTGAGACTAATTTGTTTACTCCAACTTTCTTTTGATTCAGGTTCTCATGATACATCTTTCTCTGTATCTACTTTATCTGTTTTTATAGTTAAAGTGGGTTTCTTATAGACAATAGAGTGATGGGTCTTTTTAATCTACTCTAACAGTCTCCTTTTTGTTTGTTTGTTTTGTTGTTGTTAATCCTCACCCGGGGATATTTTTTCCATTAATTATTTAAAGAGAGTGGAAGGGAGAGAGAAGCGGAGAGAGAGAAAGAAAACATGGATGTGAGACACACCAATTGGTTGCCTCCCATATGCACCCCAACTGGAGGCTGGGGATCGAGCCTGCAGTCGAGGTATGTGCCCTTGGCCTGAATTTAATCGATACCCTTCAGTCCCCAGGCCAATCCTCTAACCACTGGTTTTGCTAAACCAACTAGGGCAGTCTTCGTCTTTTTTTTTTTTAAATATATTTTTATTGATTTTTTACAGAGAGGGAGAGGGATAGAGAGTCAGAAACATCGATGAGAGAGAAACATCCATCAGCTGCCTCCTGCACACTCCCCACCAGGGATGTGCCCGCAACCAAGGTACATGCCCTCGACCCGAATCGAACCTGGGACCCTTGAGACCACAGATCAACGCTCTATCCACTGAGCCAAACCAGTCAGGGCAGTCTTTGTCTTTTAATTGGTATATTTAGAGCTGGTATACTTAGACCATTCACTTTAAAGTGATTATTGCTACAGTGAGATTAATATATGTTTTGTTTATAACTACTCTCTATTTGGTTTTGTTTTCTTCCTATATTTCTGACTTCTCTGTTTTAATTGAGCATTTTATTTTATTTTAATTTCTCCCCTTCCTTAGTATATCGATTATTATTTTTTTAAATATATATTTTTGCCCGGCTAGTGTGGCTCAGGGGTTGAGCGTCGACCTAAGAACTAGGAGGTCACGGTTTGATTCCTGGTCAGGGCATATGCTTGGGTTGTGGATGCTATCCCTGTCAGGGGCCTTGCAGGAGACAGCCAATTAATGATTCTCTCTCATCATCTAATCTAATAAAAGAGTAATATGCAAATTAACCCTCACTCCATTACACCCACAAACCACGACCACAAACCATGTCCACCAACCAATCAGGAACAAATATGCAAATTAACTCAACTAAGATGGCAGCAGCCATGGAGCTGGAGTTGCCCCGGGCAATGGAGGAAGCCAGGGCCCTGTGGGCCCTGAGCTCTACTTAAGGCTACAAAGTTTCAATTATAGAAGATAAACAAATCCCAGATACCTGCTGGGCTGGGACCTTGGGTTACCAGCCAGGCTTCGAGTTGGGGACCAAGGCAACAAAGTTTCAATTATAAAAGTTAAATAAATCCCAGATACCTGCTTCCAGCCAGGTACCCCAGTAGGGACCCAAACCCTGAAGGGACTGTGGGCAGCCTGAAAACGGCCCTAAGCCCCTCACCCAGGCTGGCCACACCCCCATGGGATGAGGGTTCCCACTGGGAGGCTTGGCCAGCCTGCAAATAGCCATCAGCCCCTCACCCAGGCTGGCCAGGCATGCCATTAGGTGGATATCCCCCAAGGGGTCCCAGACTGCAAGAGAGCACAGGCTGGGCTGAGGGATCCCCCCGAGTGCACAAATTTTTGTGCACTGGGCCTCTAGTATATAATAAAAGGCTAATATGCAAATCAGTCAGTGGACTGTCCAGTCGCTATGATGTGCACAGACCACCAGGTGGCAGGTGCTCAATGCAGGAGCTGCCCCGTGGTGGTCAGTGCACTCCCATAGGGGGAGTGCCGCTCAGCCAGAAGCCGTGAGCTAGGCTCATGTCTGGTGAGCACAGCTGCAGTGCTAAGGATGTCCAACTGATGGCTTGCGGGAAGCAGGCCTAAGCTGTCAGTCAGACATCCCATGAGGATTCCTTGTGAGAGGGCGCAGGCCAGGCTGAGGGACCCCCCTAACCCCTTGCCGAGTGCACGAATGCCGTGCACTGGCCCTCTAGTCATTGATGTTTCTGTCTCTCCCACTCTCTGAAATCAATTTTTTAAAAAAACACCACAAATGGCCATACTGTCTGTTCCTTAAAGACACTGTCTTATGTTGGCATCTCCAGGGCTTCACATTGTGTCTGGCATGTACATGGCTGGTAATTGAAGCAGCAGAACTTGAATTAATAACTTGCACATTTCTGTGCTATAAGAATTGTGGTGATGCCTTTCCATTTAACGGGTGATAAAATGAAGGCCTTGCTATTTCTTTACTTGTGCCATGCCAGTGGGACCCAAATGGATCCTCTCCACTGGGGATGGCCAGTGCTAGGCAAGCAGCAGGCACTCTTGGCTCTCCCTACCCTGCTATGCTTTGCAGTTAGTATCATTTCCAGTGTGCTGGGGTGGGAAACACTGTTGTCAGAGTGCTGTGAGGGTGGGAGGTGCCAGGAAGAAGTCTGTCTCTAGGTCTCAGTGAGTATTTCCTGGCATTGAGTCCAGGTCCCGTACACTGATACATTTGCCAAGAGACAGAGCGAGCAGTCTCTGAGTGTCCACTTTAAAAGATAGGAGGAGTGGGCGGCTAGCACTCTGGGAGGCAGACAGAAAGAGACATGTTTCCAGAGTGACTATTCGGAAAGAAGCAGCTTTGCTATGTGCCTGGCTGCCGACCTTCTCCCTGTTGAAAAAGTCATTTCCCTCTGTCGTCAGTGGAAGTAGCTGAGGGTGGAGGTCCCCCTTCATTCTCCACACAGGACATGTGACCTCTCTGGCCTGACCGACCCTTCATAAAATTCAACTTGACCTCTCCTCCCAGTTCTAGGACTCAGTCATCTCCAGGTCTGTCTTTGTCTTCCATTTTTTCCTGAGGAGTCATCTTTTTTCTTTTAATTATTATTAAATCTTTATTGTTGAAAGTGTTACATATGTCCTCTCCCCCCACTCCCCACACTGACCCTTCTAGCCTGCCCCACCCCAGGCCTTCACCACCCTATTGTTTGTGTCCATGGGTTATGCATATATGTGTACAGGTTCTTCAAGTTCTTCAATTGATTTCTTCCCACCCTCCTACCCTCCCCCCACCTTCCCTCTCAGATTTGAGGAGTCATCTTTTATAGGGAACTACAGTTCCCAGAATGCATTCTTTAGGCTTGGCATTCACTTCCTGCTGAGCTCTTTAACAGCCAGGTGCAAACATTTCCCGTCAATTGGAAGAAAACAACCTTGAAGAACCTTGCTGGTGTTCGGAGTTTAGAAAATTTAGGGATGGGTAAGCCTTCTTTTGCTGCCTCAGGCCAAAAAAATGAAAATTTAAGTTTCTGGAGAAAATTTAAATTTTTTTTTGCATATTGGTTGACTTTATTAAAAGAAAAATGAAATCCAGAAAAAAAAAATGCATAGGAAAGCCTGTCGAATTTACTTGAAGAGGTTGAAAGTGACAAATAGATTTGATCCTTTATTATTATACTTTTTATTTGTTTGACTTTAAAATTCATTTTATTTTTATAGTGAAATACAATTTATGTAAGTAAAATACACAAATCTTAAGAATGTAGTTTAATGAAATTTGATAGGCTCATGTAACCCGACATTTGGATTTTAGAATTATTTTGTTGGTGGTTCTCCTCCCTCAAAGCTTCAGTGAAAACAAGGAAAGACTCGGCCAGACAGGTTAGAGCAGTGGGGGAATTTGTGGGCACTGCTGGAGAGGGTCATGGAACCTACCTGCCTGCTGATTATTTACTGCCAGTCCTGGTGTCCTGTTCAGATTAAAATTCCTTACAGTTAAAAGTAAATAACAGCAAGCCAGGACCAAATGTGCAGTGTTTCTCAGAGTAATTAGATGTCCTGGTGCAGACACTTCAGGGCACATGCCTGGGTTTTGGGATTGATCCCCAGTAGGTAGCGGGCAGGAGGTAGCCAATCAATTATTCTCTCATCATTGATGTTTCTGTCTCTCTCTTCATCTCCCTTCCTCTCTAAAATCAATAACAATATATTTAAAAAAGAAAAGGAGTATCCTCTAGTTTTCAGCTACAAAGTATCCATCAGAAGTGCCTTATTTATCATGCTATATAGATATTCCATTTTTGTATTTTATTCACTTAGACATCAACATGAATTGATATTTCCTTTAACTTCTTTCTATGAACGTGTATCTCTTCAGTAATTTACACTACCTAAATGCTGCTGCTATGTCTGGTGCACGAGCACTCACATCTCAGTCCCTTCGGCCATTGTGTGACTTAAACTTTGTTTTACCTGACAGTAAGGGCTTAACTCTACTTTCTCCTGATGTGTCTCCCCACGTTCTGGAATAACTTTCTGAGTCACTTGATTTAGTGCCTCTCTTGCTCATAGCACAGGTGTTAGTGTCTTGCTTTGTGATCCATCTGAAAAGCTTTTTCTTTATTATGTGAATTCAGGTGTGGTTGCGCTTAGTTCTCATCTATACTAATAAAAGGATAATATGCTAATTAGGGCAGATGTCTTCCAGACAAAGCCACAGTGACTGTTAAGGGCCTAGGCTCAGGCTGGCAGTGGCAGCAGTAGTGAGGTAATGGGGATGGCGTCTTCCCCTTTTCTGCAAGGTCGCCTCCCGCAGAGGGAGGCCAGACTGAAGCTTAGGCCGGAGGCCAAGGCAGAGGCTATTAGGGGTGATCAGGCCAGCAGGGGAGCAAGTTAGGGGCAATCAGGCTGGCAGGGGAGCAAGTTAGGGGTGAACAGGCCAGCAGGGGGGCAAGTTAGGGTCAATCAGGCCAGCTGGGGGCAAGGTAGGAGTGGTCAGGCCACCAGGGGAGCAAGTTAGGGTCAGTCAGGCTGGCAGGGGGGCAAGGTAGGGGTGATCAGGACAGCAGAGGGGCAAGGTAGGGGCAATCAGGCTGGCAGAGGGGCAAGGTAGGGGCGATGAGGCCAGCAGGCAACTGCAGTTAGCCTAAACCGGCTATTAGATATCCCCTGAGAGGTCCCAGATTAGAGAGGGTGCAGGCCAGAATGAGGGACATCCTCCACCATCCCCATGCACAAATTTTGTGCACCATGCCTCTAGTTATTTATATTGTGCTTGTGCTTTTTCTTTTAAGTATTTTTGTTGGTTTCAGAGAGAAAAGGGGAGAGAGAGAGAAATAACAGTGTTGAGCCCAGCATCATAATTTAGTAGTTGAGCCTCCAGTGTGCAGGAGGCAACTGATCAATGATTCTCTCTCATCATTGATGTTTCTATCTCTCTCTGAAATCAATGAGTATATATGTGTGTGTGTGTATGCGTGTGTGTGTGTGTGTGTGTGTATATATATATATATATATATATATATAATTTTTTTTTTTTTGTAAAGAAAGATCAATGATGAGAGAATCATCAATCAGGTGCCTATTGCAGGCCCCCTTTTGGGAATCGAGCTGGCAGCCTGGGCATGTGCCCTGACTGAGAATCAAACCATGACCTGCTGGCTCATAGGTTGTTGCTCAACCAGAGTCACACAACATGTGTGTTTCTGTGGACTATGTTCAGTACTTACTGTGTTTCCTTTTGCCATAATTTTTTTTATAAATCTTTATTGTTCAGATTATTACAGTTCCTCTTTTTTTCCCCCATAGCTCCCCTACTCCCAGTTCCCACCCCACCCTCTGCCCTTACCCCCCCCCCACTGTCCTCATCCATAGGTGTATGATTTTTGTCCAGTCTCTTCCCAAAACCCCAACACCCTTTCCCCCCTGAGAATTGTTGGTCCCCTCCCTTTATATGTCCCTGATCTATTCACCAGTTTATTCTCTTCATCAGATTTTTTATTCACTTGATTTTTAGATTCACTTGTTGATAGATATGTATTTGTTGTTCATAATTTTTATCTTTACTTTTTCTTCTTCTTCCTCTTCTCAAAGGATATCTTTCAGCATTTTGTATAATACTGGTTTGGTGATGATGAACTCCTTTAGCTTTTTCTTGTCTGTGAAGTTCTTTGTCTGACCTTCAATTCTGAATGATAGCTTTGCTGGGTAAAGTAATCTTGGTTGTAGGTTCTTGCTATTCATCACTTTGAATATTTCTTGCCACGCCCTTCTGGCCTGCAAAGTTTCTCTTGAGAAATCAGCTGTCAGTTGTATGGGTGCTCCCTTGTAGATAACTAACTGCTTTTCTCTTGCTGCTTTTAAGGTTCTCTCTTTGTCTTTTGCCCTTGGCATTTTAATTATGATGTGTCTTGGTGTGGTCCTCCTTGGATTCCTTTTGTTTGGGGTTCTCTGCGCTTCCTGGACTTGTAAGTCTATTTCTTTCACCAGGTAGGGGAAGTCTTCTTTCATTATTTCTTCAAATAGGTTTTCAATATCTTGCTCTCTCTCTTCTTCTGGCACCCCTATAATTCTGATATTGGTACGCTTGAAGTTGTCCCAGAGACTCCTCACACTATCTTCATATTTTTGGATTCTTTTTTATTTTTGCTTTTCTGGTTGGGTGTTTTTTGCTTCTTCGTATTTCAAATCTTTGACTTGATTCTTGAGATCCTCTAGTCTTCTGTTGTTTCTCTGTATATTATTCTTCATTTCAGTCAGTGCATGCTTAATTTCTTGCTGGTCCTTTTTCATATCCTCGAGGGTTTCACTAAATTTATCAGCGGTGTCTAGAAAATTCTTGAAAAACCTTATAACCATGGTTTTGAACTCTATATCCAGTCGTTTGCTTTCCTCCATTTCTGTTATTTGTGATCTGTTTCTTTGTCTCTGCATTTTGGCTGCTGCCCTGCGTTAATACAGTGGCTTTCTGTGCTAGGTGTTATCTATAGGGCTGAGTGGCTCAGCCTCCCCAATTACCTGAGGTGGACACTCTTGGTGCACCCATTTGTAGGCTTTGTGCACAGTCTTGTTGTAGCTAAGCCTTGATTGTTGTTGGTATCATTGGCAGGAATTGACCTCCAGGCCACCTGGCTGTGAGAATCAGCTGTGTTTATGGTGGGAGAACTTCTGTGCTGGAGACACCCTTATGGGGCAAGACTTGCTTCAATGGGGCTTTGGTGCTCACTAAGTCTGCCCCCTGAGTGTGTCCCTTATGGATCTGAGGACTTGTAATCTGGATGGTCCCACTCTGACCACTGGGTACACTGACTCTTGGATCTCTAAGAAAGTGCTAATTTAGCCTCTGCCTGAGGCTACCCAGCCTTTTATATGCAAAAGCCTCTTCTTGCAGCTTGGGTAGGGCAGGGTCTGGGGGAATCAACAGGGTGGAGCAAACAGCTATGGCTGATTCTCAGCCCTGCCCTAAGAGGCCCTGGGTCTCAGTGTCCCTCGGTAATCACTGCAAGCACCGCTGAGAGCCGCTCAGGAGTTCCTCCCCATACCAAATAGACCAGTTTTTCCCCGTAAGAGTCTGAATCCCCAGAGACTTGCCTGGAACTGGAGTTCAGAGCTGTTGGGAGCTTGTGACTCCCTCCGGATTGAAAAAGACAACCGCATCCTCAGTTGCCAGCCCTTTCCGCAAGAGCGCCTCTGTACCTCTGCACTTTATTTCCATACCTCCTCTGAGTCTCAGTGTGCTTTCCTCTTTGCTTCTAGTTGTAGAATTTCCACTCAGCCAGCCTTCCTGTGGTTCTGGGTGTTGTCCATTTTTTCTTTTCATTGTAGTTTAGAAATGGTTGTGCGAGGCAGCAATTTCAGGTGTTTACCTAAGCCACCATCTTGGTTTCCTCCTTTTGCCATCATTTTTTGTTGTCTCTTGGTGAAGTCTGCCTTCTACTAACATCTAGGGACAATTCACAGGAACCGTGTTCCCTGAATGTTGAGATTGTCCATATCATGAGCTCATGTAATTTAAAAAAAATTTTTACCACTAATCCACCCCACTCTTATTTTTATTGTGATAATAAAACACCTTTTTGCCTGGTCCTGAATGCCACAGACTAGCCCGCAGCCACCCGACTCCATACCGTTGGTGACTCAGGTCAATCCATCATGACTGTGGCAACTTACCCTGCTTTTCAGTCCCTGAGCCTTGTGTAACTTAAAATTTTCTAAGAACCACATTAAAAAGGTAGAGAGAAGTAGGTGAAATTAATGTTCATAATGTATTTTGTTTAACCCAATGTTATCTAAAACATCATTTTCACATGTAACTCACCAATACTTAAAATTACTAAGGTATTTGTAGTTCTTTTTTTTTGGACTGTGTTTTGGAAACCCAGCATGCTATACACTTAAAACATACCTCAGTGGACCAGCCACACCTCCAGTGCTCACATGTGTCACCCAGAGGCCCTATTGGACAGCACAGGTCTGTGGCCTGCTGAGGAAGTTGTGGCTGTAGAATCCGTGGCTCACTTTCTGTCACTGCATCTTGTAAGTGTGGTGATGATGTCTTCTGCCACTGAAGTCGCCGTGGAGGAACCGCTGTCCTGCTTTCCTGCTCTATGGCCTCACCTGTTCTGATTTTCATATGAATGGAGTTGGACCATAGGAGGCTTCTAATTTCTGGTTTCTTTCCCTTAGCACAGTGTTTTCAAGG
The DNA here is from genome assembly GCA_004026665.1 of Murina feae. Lineage (NCBI taxonomy): Eukaryota > Metazoa > Chordata > Mammalia > Chiroptera > Vespertilionidae > Murina > Murina feae. The sequence goes on from PVJC01002589.1 coordinate 53,878, forward strand.
CTTTGGTATGTCTTAGTGAATGTCTGTGCTTTGTGCCTCTCTATGGCTGAGTAGCACTCTGTTGTCTGGATGGCCCCATTGTTAATCTGTCCAGTGAAGCATTTTGGGTTGTTTCTGTGTTTTGGCTGCTGTGATGCTGCTATGAACACTCATGCACAGTGTTGTGTGTGGATGTGTTTTCGAGTCTCAGGTGGGCTTGCTGCAGAGTCCCAACTCCGGCTCAGCCTGGAACCAACCACCAAACTTTTCCCAACAATGGAGTGTGAGGGTCTCTAATCCTTACAATTTCATTTTCATTTCTTTTACCTTTTCCCTCCTCTTGAACTCATTTCTGCCCTGTGTCCCATGTCATGTTTCCCAGCAGTGCCCTTCCCCTTTGGTTTCATTTGGTGGTGTTCTGGTTAACACTTTTTCTTCTTCTTTGGGGATTCTTCAGCTTCTCCCACTTTCCCTGCTCATATCTGGGGTCTGCCAGTGCAGCTGCGTGGTTCCTACTAGGGGCTGGCCCCGCTCAACCCAACATCTTGGGGCCTTGCCCAGGTGAAAGGATCAACATAGAAAACCTAAGAAAAGGAAGAACACTGGTTTGACATGGCATCATTTTAACAAGGTCATTTTTTAAAAATATGTTTTATTGATTTTTAGAGAAAGGGGGAAGGGAAAGTGTAGAGAGATAGAAACATCAATGAGAGAGGACCTCATCTATTGATCGGTTGCCTTCTGCACACCCCCAGTGGGGGGATTGAGCCTGCAACCCAGGCATGTGCCCTTGACCAGAATCAAGTTTAGAACCCTTCAGTCCACAGGTCGACGCTCTATCCACTGAGCCAAACCGGCTAAGGCCAGGACACCTTTTTTTTTTCCAGGACACTTTTTATATGAGAAATGACACGGACCCTCTGGGCCAGAATGACTGTCCACTGACCCTGAGATCCCGAAATGTGAAATCAGGCTGGCCAGTGTCGCCTAGTGGTTGGGCATCAACCTATGAACCAGGAGGTCATGGTTTGATTCCCCATCAGGGCACATTCCTGAATTGTGGGCTCGGGTTGCAAGCTCGATCCCCAGTGTAGGGCATGGAGGAGGCAGCTGATCAGTGATTTTTTCTCATCATTGATCTTTGTTTCTCTCTCCCTTTCCCTTCCTTTCTGAAATCAATAAAAATATATTAAAACAACAAAAAATACCCTTCCCCTTATTACACTAGTACCCAGGGTGGCTGGGGTGGCCCATGGATGTTCTTCCTAACTTCTTCAGAAGAAGTCACCTTTAATGTGTTCACTGAAGGGCTCAGGTGTGTGGGGGTCGAGGGAGTTTCAGTTTACACCTCCAGATGGACAGCAGGTCTGACTCTGGACCTCTCCATATCACACACCCCTGTGCCCAGCGTGCTGAGTTGGCCAGGCTCTTGCCAGCCCCACCTTGGCTGAGCCCCCCGAGCCACAGGGTTGGGATCTTAGGCTGCCCTGCACCTGGTTTCTGGCTTTCCTGGTCAGATAGGCCATGCTTCATGTGTGCTGACCAGGACCCAAGGTCAGGAGCGGAGCAGATGGTGACTGCGGGCCCTGACCGCTCTGTGCTGCACTTGCTTTAGGCGGCCTGACCTCCACAAAGCCTGAGGTCTACAAAGATGTGTTTTCAGGGCTGCACTGAGCCTGGCAGAAGTCTGCCAGATGGGAAGATGCTCTAAGACCACAGCTGTCTGTCTGCAGCATACTGATTTCTATTTATTCTGAGAGTTTGGGCTTGAACTGTCCTGCTGACTGACTGTTGCCATTAGTGTCAAGCTTCAAACCACCCAGCTGCTGTCTTGCATGTCAGTCAGTGGCAATTTGTCTTCTTGGTTGTTCAGGCTATTAGCCTCCAACTCATCTCCCTCCCTCTCGTGTCCTATGTCTGAGCATCAGCAAGTACAGCCAACTGTGCCTTCGGATCAGATCCAGAATCTGGCCCTTTCCACCACCTCTACCACTGACTGCCGACTGCCCAAGCCACCCTCCTCTGCCACAAGATGCTTCTTGGCAGCTGTACCCACTCTGCTAGACCAGCGATCTTGGCCCTATTGAGACCTCTAGGGCTCTGTCTGCCCAGAGTCAAGACCAGAGCCCTCCCCAGCAAGGCCAGCCTGGGCAATCTTCGTGTCTGTGGCATGTCTGCCTAGTCCACTGTTCCCCGGAGTGTTCTCACACTTCTCAGAGGCTGGCCTTGCCCCTCTTGAGCAAGATCTCAAAACCCTCACCAACCTTCATTTTCCTTTCTGGCTTGTCACCTAATTCTTCCTCTTCCTTATTTCTTTGTGTATTTCTTCCCTCACTGGAATATAAGGCCACTTGGTGGGCTGGGATATTTGTCTTTTATTAGCTTTTATTGGCTGGCTGCTGTTTGCCTCCTGTGGAGATGAAGATAACAGGCAGCTCACAAACAGCAGCAGCAGCTTCTTCTAATCTAGAACTCTTGATTCTGAAGCTTTTATTCCTTAGCTGCATCAAAGACTAACTCACATTCTGATTTAAATTTTTATTATCTAACTAGAGACCCAGTGCATGAATTCGTGTGTATATGGGGGGTCAATCAGGGCCTGCTGGCTCGGGGGAGGGACTGCAGGAGGTTGGCTGGCAGGCCCCCATCTAGTTGTGTAAATGTGCTGAGGTAGTGGCATGCAAAGACCACAGACAGAGCGCCCCAAAATGGCCTGAACACCAGCTATGCTCTGAGGTGGAAATACAGCTCTACTTCACTGCCCGCACTCGGGCTGCCTCATTCTCCCTGGGGCGGAGTTGCTGACAGACAGACAGACAGGGTATCTCTCCTACCTTAGCCACACTTTTTCAGAGCTCTGCCCCCAAGCATGTTAGGTAACTGACTTCGGCCAATGGTGGCACACCGCCATAGGAACACTAGCCAGTCAGTAGGAGCCCGGAAAGGCATGGGGCAGAAGGGCAAGTGGTGTGTGCGCGCGCATTCGGTGGCAGAAGTAAGATGGTGGTGGTGCTTTACGTCTTTGCAGTTAGGCTGCTGCCTTACCCCTTCTGCCCCCTCCGAGCTGCTACTCTGTCTTGATTGGGGATGCTCTCCTCCTACAGGCTTCCCAGACTCAGATTCTCCAGTGCCTAGAGCCTTAGCCGGGGGAAGGGATCAGCCTGGGGAAGGGACCGAGGGAGGTTGGCCAGCACAGAAGGTTGACTGTGAGAGTGCACTGACTACCAGGGGGCAGCTACTGCATTGAGCATCTTCCCCCTGGTGGTCAGTGCACATCATAGTGACTGGTCAACAGGTCGTTCCAGTCGTTTGGTCGACTGGTCATTCTAGTCGCTTAGGCTTTTATATATATACTAGTGGCCTGGTGCATGAAATTCATACACATCAAAAGGGGATTCATTAGAGGAAATATTTTAATATTGCTATTTGCCCTTTCTCTATAATAGAAGTGTCAGAGATGAAAGAAAATTAGTAAAATATATATGAAAATCTTCCTCCTGTCAGAGTCTGGGATGCATCATGAGACCCAGAATCAAATTCTGGCCTGAGGTCCCCCAGCCTGGCCGGGGCGGGGGCGCAGCCTGCTGTCCCCTGTCAAATTCCGCCAGGTGGGGGGAATGGCCTGCAGACCCCCAGCCTGGTGCCAAGGTGGGGGGCATGGCCTGAGGTTCCCCATCAATCCCTTCTGGGTGGGATGCGCAGCCTGAGGTCCCCTGTCAAGCCCCATGGGGTAAAGGGGAGGGCAAAGCCTCAGGTCCCTGCTAATTGCACCTTAAGGCTCGTTATGGGAACTTGGCCTCAGCTGTGGGTGCAGATATCTTTGTGGCGGAGTGATGGTCAATTTGCATATTCCCTCTTTATTATATAGGACATATATATATATAGATGTTCAAAATCACCAATTAAAACATTTGAGCATATTTATTTCTTTATTGGAAGAACTTCTATTAATTATTTGGTTTATTTTTCAGAGATACAACTGTTCCTTCTTATATAAACTTATGTGGTTTATGTTAATGGAATTTGGTCACTTCATCTATAATTGCCCATTTATGGGCATAGAGTTTTTTGTAGTTGCCTCTTATTTAACGTCTGAGATTATTGGCAATTACACAACTTTAAAAAAAAAATGTGTTAAAATATACAAAAATCGAATTTTCCATCTTTTATTATTATTTTTTTAAATATATATTTTTTATTGAATTTTTTACAGAGAGGAAGGGAGAAGGATAGAGAGTTAGAAACATCAATCAGCTGCCTCCTGCACACTTCCTACTGAGGATGTGCCTGCAACCAAGGTATATGCTCTTGACTGGAATCGAACATGGGACCCTTGAGTCTACAGGCTGATGCTCTATCCACTGAGCCAAACTGATTAGGGCCATCTTTTATTTTTTATAAATATTTTTATTGTTAACTAGAGGCCCAGTGCATGAATTCATGCACCAGTGGGGTCTCTCAGCCTGGCCCACGGGTCAGGCTGAAACCGGCTCTCCGACATCCCCCAAGGGGTCCTGGATTGCAAGAGAGTTGCAAGCCAGCCTTAGAGACCCCACAGGTTCACGATCGGGGCCGGGGAGGGATGCAGGAGGTTGGCCAGCTGAGGAGGGGCTGTGGGAGGGCTCCAGGGTGTGTCTAGCCCATCTCACTCAGGCCAGACCCCAGCAGCAAGCTAACCTACCAGTTGGAGCTTCTGCTCCCTGGTGGTCAGTACACGTTACAGCGAGCAGTTGAACCTCCTTAGCATACTATTAGCATATTAGGCTTTGATTGGTGGAACAGACTACCAGACACTTCGCATATTAGGCTTTTATTGTATAGGATTATGAAAGTTTTATTGGCCAAAGCTCTACTGTTGTCATCCTCACTGTCAAACTTTGTGTAAGCAATTTGAAAGGGAAACACTGAAAGGGAGCTTGCTACATTGGAAAGGAATGGATTTCACCCCCATTCCTGTTCAGGCTGCCACTTTGCCCTCTGTGGGCCCAGAAGTCTATGCGCCATTCCCTGTTCTGCCCATTATGTTCTTATCTCGGGCTGGGGCTGCCACCAGCTGGCCACACAGTCTCCTGTTCAATTCCCAGTTGTCTCAGCCTTGGTGGGACACTTCTCCAGCTCCAGAGCCCTTCACTTCCCTTCTTCCTGAATATTATTCTCCCAGGCTGCTTCCAATTTATAACCAAAGGTTGTATAATTTCAGAGACCAACGTGCTTCTGGAACTCCTGCCTCTTCAATAGATCTCCTGTTCTCCCTTCACATAGGAGATGCCACATTCTAACACTAATCTGCAAGATGACATTTACTCATTGTTTGGCCTTTTTCTCCCCTTCTTGACAGGTGGCAGGTAGCATGTTTAGAATCAGCAGGATCACATGTGCTGACAGTGTTTCCACACAAAGCTCAGCAGGGCTCGGTCAGAAGGAGACTAGTGGACACGGAGCCACTGACTATCTTTTCCATTTGTCCTCAGAGCCCCCTAAGATGAACCCAGTGGTGGAACCGCTGTCCTGGATGCTGGGCACCTGGCTGTCAGACCCGCCGGGAGCTGGGACCTTCCCAACACTTCAGCCCTTCCAGTACCTGGAGGAGATGCACATCTCCCATGTGGGCCAGCCCATGCTTAACTTCTCGTAAGTGCGCCTGAGTCTCCGGGAGAATGCCAGGTGGGAAGGGCATGTCCCATAGAGGCTCCCTGCAGCTGAAACATGTGGTAGGCCAGAGACAGGACATTCTGGCTCCGTGCATGTGATGATGCTGGGCTGGCAAGATGTCAGGTGTGTTACCCCAAACACAAAATAAGTGCTGGTGCTTAACTAAACCCTTCACCCAATATTACTGAAAAGGAGAGAGCTTGACTTTCTTTTAGACTAACCCCTGAGCTGATTGAGGTCTCAAAGGAGCTGTTAATATTTTGGTTCTCAGGTTCTTATTAGACAACAAAGCAGAGATCCTCCAGCTGTGTGCGTTTCACCCCAGCCCCAACCACAGGAGGCAGGTCATAGTGTCGGGTGGCTAAATAGAAGGGAACCAGGAGAGGTGGCTGAGAATATTTTTATTTTTAATTTCAGAGCTAACACATAGGTTTTAAAGTTTAAGCAATGAAAAAACATAAAAAGTGAAAGTCTGCCCTCCCCCAATATCCGCTGTACACTTAATTATATATTAAGAATCTTATTAAATTAACTTAATTCTGTTTATATCATGCCTAGAAACTTCAGAAGGATTTAAAAGATCTTGCTTTTAAAAATACTATCTCATACCTTTTTGTATTATTCTTGACTGAATGGATGAGGGCAAAGTAATATTCTATACATAATGCCAAAGAGGAAATTCTGGATAACACAAAATAATGGGCAGTATAAAACAGTCTTATTAAACAGTGAGCTACAACTCAAAGATAATTTTGTGACTATAGTACAAAATATTTATTTTGGTGAATAGAATTGTATACTAGACTATGATCTAGAGCAGGCATCCTCAAACTATGTCCCGCGGGCCACATGCGGCCTGCTGAGGACATTTATCTGGCCTGCCAGGTGTTTTTGCCACTGCTGCCTGTCTTCTTAAAATAAGGTATGTGCAGTGTGCATAGGAATTTGTTCATAGTTTTTATTTTTATTTTCATTTTTTTTTTTGAAATAGTTTTTATTTTTAAACTATAGTCCGGCCCTCCAATGGTCTGAGGGACAGTGAACTGGTCCCCTGTTTAAAAAGTTTGAGGACCCCTGATCTAGAGTGTATTTCTCATTAGGGTTGTGGAGAGAGGGCATGTGCTGTGGCCGCCAGCGCTGCTCTGTTCAGGGATCGATTCCAGTGGCAGTTCGCAGTGCTGGTAAAGTTCTGTTAGAGTCTAAGTGCAGAACTGTCAGCACAGCTGTCTCTTCCATCACCATGAACTTGCATCATGATGCAGGTTGATTGATAAGATGTGGAGTCCTGACTCGGTCTGTTCTTTTCCCCATTGTGTAGATGAGTGGGTGTCCAAGGCAAGGTGATAGCTCTGGGGCGGACAGACCTGGTGTAAGGGTGGGATTTGGTGCTGAGGCCTGAAGCATGTCAGGTGTGGGCTGAAAGGGCCTTGGGAAGGGTAACCACAATTATAAAGAACATGTTGGCTGTCCTTGAAGTGGTGCCAAGCATAGCGGAGTGTGTGTGGGGAGGTTCCAGGGGGTGATTCCAGGCTAGAGTTCGAACCCTTAATGCACCTGGTGGCCACAGCCCAGGAATGTGGTTGCTCAAGTGTCTTTCCGTGTGAGCGAGAAGTGTCTTTCCTTGTACTCGGTGAGGGCCTTATAAAGTGGGGAGGGTGGCTGCAAAGCCTGCATCGAGGGCCCTGCATCCCTGCCCTCACCTCTGCCCTGTCCTCACCCCCTGGTCCCTATGCAGATTCAACGCTTTCCACCCAGACACGCGGAAGCCCATGCACAGAGAGTGTGGCTTCATCCGGCTACAACCTGACACCAACAAGGTGGCCTTCGTCAGCGCCCAGAACACAGGTACCTCTTGCCAGCCAGCCAGATGGCCCCTGCGTGAGGTAGCATCTGCCTCTGTTCTTTCAGTCGCTCCAGTGTCCCAGCTCACAGACGTTTTGTGGGGGTCAGTTGGGAGGGGGACACAGACCTAATCCTGTGTGTCCCTTTCAGGGCAGGAAGCATCAGGACAAGTGCAGTGGGGCCTGCAGGTGGGGAGCCAGCAGGTGGGATGCTGTCTGTAGTCTCTGAGGTCCACAGGAAGTGGAATGGGAATGTTTTTATGAGAACGGGCTGACTTTTTTTTTTTTTCACCTGAGTTCCTTCAATGACAGCACACTCCCGGCTCCTGGAATCCTGCTGCAGACAGGTGTTTCCTATGGGGACACACCTCTAGGGAGAGAGCTAGTCCAGGGAGGCTAACTGTCCATCTGAACGCTCTTGTCTGGAAGTCTGCTTTGCCCCTAGAATGAGGTCATTCCAAAATAGCTTACCAGGTTCATCAGTTAGAAATGACGCAGAACCCAGCTATTAGCCTTTACCTGCTCACTGGCTCGGGTGAGTCTCACTTCCTGGAAGCAGGTGGACAATTAGGACCAGCTCAATCTGGAATGGAGCCCAGGACATTGGTGGACTGCAAGTCAGTAGGCAGCCAGAGGGATGTCCATTTCCCTGGCCACCTTTCCCTCCTCTCAGTTTCTAGGGGACCTATTTGAGGGGGGTGGGGAAGGTGGGTGGAAGTTGGAGTCAGGGCACCCCTGGAGAGGGCGACCCTCTGTAGATCACCTGCCCTGGCTGTACTAGTAAGAGGAGTTGTGTTTTTCCCCTCTTGATATCAGGAGGTTCATTGCAGACAAGGGGCCTTGTGGCCTTGTGGCTTTGATGGCTGCAGAGTTCTGGTCTGTTGAATCTATGAATGCAAAGATGGACAGCCAAGAGCCCATGGCAGGCTGTCATGGACTGATGGCCCTCCCTTGCAGGCATTGTGGAGGTGGAGGAGGGCGAGGTGAATGGGCAGGAGCTGTGCATCGCATCCCACTCCATCGCCAGGATCTCCTTTGCCAAGGAACCCCACGTGGAGCAGGTGAGCCTGTCATCCCTCTCATATGTCGCTTTGTGGTGTAAGCAGGATTGCACATTGTTCTGGCTTCTCACTTTGTCTTGGGGACCTGTCTGTCTCCATGGCACATCATTCTTCTTCACATGTTCTGGCTGGTGGGCAGGGAGGTTCTCAGGTTCCTTGTTTTTCTGTCACAAACATCCTTTTCCATTTGTGTTGTCCACTTTTGCAGATATATCCACATCTGTTGGATAAATTTCTCCCATTTGAATTGTTGGAACAAAGGATAGGTACATTTAAAATTTTGATAGATACAAGCAAATTCCTTTTATTAATAAATTCCTACCAGCATTGCATGAGTGCGTGGTTCCCTATTCCCTTATCAACATGCTAATCTGATGAAGAAGAGATTGCATCTCATTCATGTTTTAAATTTAACTTATGAGTGAGAGGGAGGACTCCCCACACTCGGCCATTGGTCTTTCTTGTTCTATATACTTGATGTTTAAAGTCATTGCCTGTTTTTCTGTGGGCTTTCATTTTTTTTTTATTGATTTATGGGGGCTTTTTATATACTATGGATATTAATCTATTGTCTGCATTTCCCCATTTGGTGGCTTGTGTGACTGGTTTATGATGTGTTCTACCCACAGGTTGTGAGCTTTTCTGTGGTTGCCTCTGGGGGTCTTTTCCTTTGTGGTGTGTGGATTTAGGTTCATGCTCAGAAAGCTGTTTTCTCCAAAATGATAAAATTATTCTTCCATTTTCTTGTACTCTTGTAGCTTTCCTTTTTACACTCAGACCTTTAATTTCTCTCAGATTTGTTTTTACAGGATGCAATGTACAGTTCTGACTTTCCTCAGATGGATGAATGGTGACCCTACAGATTTGAAACGTCATGCCTATCACAAACACATCCCCCATAAATAGGGGGAGGGGCCTGTTTCTTTCTTTTTGTCTTTTTCAATAGTAATTTAAAATCATCTAATAATTTAAAGTTACCACACTTTGTTATATTTTAATGTCTAGGGAAAGTTCTTGATTTTTAAAATTTTCTTGATTAGCTTTGGCTAGTGTGGCTCAGTTGATTGGAGTGACATCCCATGAAACCAAAAGGTCTTGGGTTTGATTCACATACCTAGGTGGCAGGTTTGATCCCCGGTTCAGGCACATGTAGGAGGGAACCAATAGATGTTTCTCTCTCTCTTTCTCTTCCTCTCTCGAAAAATCAACTTAAAAAAAACAACACATCACCTGGCCTGTGTGGCTCAGTTGGTTGAATGTTGACCCATGTAGCAGGAGGTCACCGGTTCAATTCCCAATTAGGGCACATGCCTGCGTTTCAGGCTCAATCCCCAGTACAGGACATGCAGGAAGCAGCCAATTGGTGTTTCTTATCTCAGTGTTTCTCTCTCACTCTCCCTCTCCCTTCCTCTCTCTGAAGTCAGTAAAAACATTTAAAAATACACATATCCTTGGGTGAGGATTTTTTTTTAAATGGCTAACTTTTCTTGGTTAATTCTTAAGCAGTTCCTCATTGATATCACCTGTTCAATGAGGTTGTCCAGGTCCATAAAATATAAATCAAGATTGCGTGAATACACGAATTAAATGGGGGAGAACTGGAGTCTTTTCATGGGTGGTGCTACACAGCAGTGTGATGGTGTGCTGCAGTGATTTCAGGCCTAGTGTGGTGTGTTCAGTAGACATCTAAAGTGTATTTCTTTATCACTTAAATCATATAGGTCTTGGCCACTTCATGGTAAGGTGAAGCCTTAAGTGCCGTACAGTTTCTGTTGCTATGTGCATAGACTGTTGTCTCCATTTCATCTTCTAACTGGTTTTTGGTGGTTATAAGGGAACACATGGTTTCTGACCATCTGAGTCACATCTGTCAGTCTCTGACCACCAGGTCTGGGAATGGCACTGCCAGGGTCACAGGAGAACCTGTTGACCTCAGGCCTGACTTCCTGAGGTACTGCTATGTCACAGCCCTGTTGGATGCTTGCTGGAGGCTGTGGTCGGGTCAAGAAGATCCTGTTTCTAGTGTGCTAAGAATTGTTTTCAAGAAAGGGTTTTGAGTTTCTTCAAATGCTCTTGCAGCCTATTTGGGGAAGCTGCTGTGTTTTTTCCACTTGAAGCTGTCAATGCAGTGAATTATATTAATAACTCTAAATGTTGAGTCATGTTTGAAGATCACTTCTACTAGTTATAATGAATTAAATAATTTTTTCAGATGTTCATTTTGGTATCAGTTATTCATAGAGCTCTTTAGCTGTTTCTGCCACCTGGGAAGGGTGGCCCCCACAGGACTAAGTGGTGACCCCCTTTGGAACATGTCTGGGCCAGGCACTGGGGAGCAGAAGGACCCAGACCTGGATGCTGCGTCTGCCTCTACTGTTCATCTCCAGAGCCTACCTCACTTCATTTGTAAATCCACAGCTCCTTGTATCAAGATTTTCAGAGTGTAGAGAAGTGACACATATGTCCCCTTGGATTTTCTGTGTCTTCTCTTTTTCTTCTTGCCAGAGGCTTCCTATTTTATCAGGGTTTTGGTTATTTTCGCTAGAGAACTAACTTTGGATTTTATTAGTTAAACAAAAAAGTGCTCTTCTGCAAAAGAAGGGAGTAGGCAGAGGGGGGACCAGGGAAGGTCTCTACTCTGCAAAGTGACCTGGCTGACCAGTGGCCGGTCTCACATGCCTGGGTGACCTTCCCCCCTGGGTTGGCCTTTCCCTGTGAGTTTACCTTTCCCCTTGATTTGACCCTTACAATGTTCTCTTGGGTTTATTCTTAGCATTCTGTTTTATTTCTTCTGTTAGTTTCTTAACTGTGTCTTTTTTCAATGGCTGTTGTCAGGCTATCTGCATCTTAACTTATAATCAGTGTTACACCATTGCATTCCCACTTCTTACCTGATTTTGGATAATCCTGTGCTCTTTGCAGCTGAACTTTCCCCTTTCCATTTCACAAGTCCTAACCTCACAGCTTTGTAACTCCATTTACTCTCCCTCTGTGCTGCTGGTCCATGTGGAGGATGGACACACAAACACACTGTACTAGGAACCTTCATAGTATTACTTTTGCTTTAAATAGTCAGTTGACTTGTAAACAAATTATAATGAGGGGAAGTAATCTCTATAGTTATCCATTTATTTTCTCTGTATTGCCCTTGCCTCCTTCCTGTCAATCTGAGTTTCCAGTAGTACTATTTCCCTTTATCCTGTAGACCTGCATTAACAGTGTTTCTCATAGCACGAATCTGCTGGCAACAATGTCCTGGAGTTTATTTCACACCCAACTTTTTTTTCCTTTTTCAATGTTTGTTTTTTTTTTTTTTTTTAAATATATAGTTTATTGATTTTTTTACAGAGAGGAAGGGAGAGAGGTAGAGAGTTAGAAACATTGGTGAGAGAGAAGCATCAATCAGCTGCCTCCTGCACACCCCCTACTGGGGATGTGCCCGCAACCAAGGTACATGCCTTTGACCGGAATCGAACCTGGGACCCTTCAGTCTGCAGGCTGACGCTCCATCCACTGAGCCAAACCAGTTAGGGCTCCTTTTTCAATGTTTTTATATTGAGTTGAAATACATATAACAAAATAATTATCATCTTAACCATTTGCAAGTGTCCACTTCAGTGATTTTTATAATTCACTTTGTTGTGCAGCCATCACCACCATCCATTGCGTAGCTCTTATATATCTGAAACACTATCCATGAAATCATAACTCACCTTTCTTCCCTCACCCAGCCCCTGGCGGCCACCCTATACTTTATCTCTTTGTGATTTTAACGGCTCTTAAGTACCTCATATAAGTGGAATCATACAATATTTGTCTTTCTATGACTGGCTTATTTTATTAGCATAATGTCCTCAAGGTTCATCCATGTTGTCGCACATGGCAGGATTTCCTTCCTTTTTACAGCTAATAATTCCCTTTTGTGAATGGAACACATTTTCCTCTGTCTATGGACACTTGGATCACTTCTGTGGGTGTGCAAATATCTCTCAGACCCTTATTTCAATTCTGTGAGTCTGTATTCAGGAGTGGAATTGCTGGGTCATGTGGTAACTCTGTGTTTAATTGTTTGAGGAACCATTAGACTTTTCACAGAAGCTGTACCATTTTCCATTCCCATCTCATGTGCACAGGGCTCCAGTTTCTCCACATCCTCGTCAGCACTTGATATTTTTGGGGGTTACAAAGCAGCCATCTTGATGAGTAAGGAGGCATCACTGTGGTTTGATTTGTGTTTCTCATGATCAGTGCTGTGGAGCATCTTTTCATGGGCTTGTTAACCATCATGTATCTTTGCAGAAATGTCTATTCAAGTCCTTTGTCCATATTTGAACAGGGTTATTTGGGGTTTTTTTGTTTGTTTGCTTGTTTTTTACAATGAAATTCCAGCAGTCTCTGTGATTGTTGGGAACTCTTCTTTTTTTTTTTTTTTTTTTAATATGTTTTTAGAAAGAGAGGAAAGGGAGAGAGATATAGAAACATCAATGAGCCCTAGCAAGTTTGGCTCAGTGGATAGAGCGTTGGCCTGTGGACTGAAGGATCCCGGGTTCAATTCTGTTCAAGGGCACATATCCAGGTTGTGGGCTCGATCCCCAGTAGGGGGTGTACAAGAGGCAACCGATCAATTATTCTCTCTCATGATTGATGTTTCTATCTCTCTCTCCCTCTCCCTTCCTCTCTGAAATCAATAAAAATATATGTTAAGAAAAGAAACATGATGAGAGAAAAACATCTATTGGCCACCTCCCGCACGTTCTCTACTGGGGGTCAAGCCCATGCTACCTCAATATAGACCCTAGCCAGGAATCAGACCGGTGACCTCTTGGTTCATGAGTTTATGCTCAACCAGTGAGCCACATCAGCCAGTCCAGGATTGCTTGTTTTTGTTGTTGGATCAGAAGATTTCTTAATGTATTCTGGATATTACCTCTATTATCAGGTATTTGACCAGCAAATATTTTCTTTCATTCTGTGGGCTGCCATTCTCTATCGATAGTGCCTTTTGATATATACATTTTTAAATATTCATGATGTTCAGTTTGTCTGTTTTTGTTGTTGTTGTTGTTGTTGACTGTGTTTGGTGTTACATACAAGAAATTGTTGCCCAGTCCAGTGTTATGAAGCTTTTGCTCATGTTTTCTTTTAAGAAGTTTATAAATTTATCTTTTATATTCAAGTTTCTGATCTATTTTAAGTTATTGTTATTGTTTTTGTATATACTATTAGATAAGGGTCCAGCTTCATTCTTTTGTGTGAATATCCAGTTCTCCCAGCACCATTAGTTGAAAAGAAAGTATTTTCCACATCGATTGCTTTTTTTTTTTAATTTTGTTTTATTGCTTAAAATCACATTGAATGCTCTTAACCTGTTGAAAACCAACTAGGACAGCTGGGAATGTCTTAAAAATAAGGACCATCTCTGTTTAATTAAACAGCAAAGCCAGCCTGGGGTGTTGAACACAGAATTAGAGCTAAATGAACAAGCGCTCATAGCCTTGAATTGTTTTTGACCTCTTCCTCCCTGTTACCTCCCACATTCCATGAGTCACAGAGAAATTGCCCTTTCTTCCTCAGTGATAGCAGGCTATACCCACACTGCCAGGTCCCCGTGGCCACAACCTTTGATCTCTACCCAGTGCAGCTTTGTTTTGTTTTGTTTTAATATATTTTATTAAATTTTTACAGAGAGGAAGGGTGAGGAATAGAAACATCGATGAGAGAGAAACATTGATCAGCTGCCTCCTGCACACCCCCTACTAGGGATGTGCCCGCAACCAAGGTACATGCCCTTGATTGGAATCAAGCTGGGATCCTTCAGTCCACAGGCCAACGCTCTATCCACGGAGCCAAACCGGTTAGGGCGCCAGTGCAGTTTTTAAGCACTGTGTTCATTACTCCACCCAGGAATTTTCAGAAATGCCCTTCTGCTTATATTGTGATGATAGACACATTTTAAGCAAATTAACTGCTCATCACTCATACCAAGTCTCATACTTCAATGTACCAGTGAATCTAGGGTGTTAATGTAAAAAAACCATTAAAATCTGTAAAGAATTTTTGTAAGTTTATATGAGCCAAACTGGCGACATATGCCAGGAAGCAGAACCTCAACAAATTGAGATAATGCTCTAGAGAATGGCGGGTTACATTTGTATTTATACATTGCAATCAAAGGAGGGACATAGGTGGGTTACATGAAATTCATTGGTGATAGATTAAGGAGGTGGGATAAAGCAAAGTGTGTTGGGTGGGGAGGAACCACTGGGATTGGATAAAAAGTAAAATGATGGACACAGGTGGGTACAGGAACAATTAACATGATAATGCACATTTGGTTGTCCCCCAAGGGCTCCAGAAAAAAGGAAGTTACAAGTTACCCAGACATTTCAAGAGTATGTTATAGATGCAAAAAAGACAGATAGGCTCAGTGAAGGTAAAGGCTGACCTTGTCAGTAAAGATACCGGCCTAGGATGTAACTGCCCACCATAACTGCTTTTAGTTAAAGTTTAATTTCAGACCATTTTTTGTGGTTACTTTAGGTCTCTGAGTTTGTAAGACTGCCATGCAGGCCTCCCCTGAGCTTGTCAGGTCAGCATGTGGCCCCTTTCATCCACAAGGGGTTTTGTTGAAGTGCAGGCTCTGATCCAGTCAGTCTGGGTGCATCTTCCCCACTTCGACCCCCCCCCCCCAAAAAAAAGAGATGGACTGTCTTCCTGAAGTGTCAGAGGCTCAGAATTGCCCTTGTCTGAGAAGTAGAGCTCCCACTGTGATGGCCTCTCCAGAATGTGGGCTTGCAGCAGCCTGCGCAATCTCTGCTTTGTAGTCAGCAAGGCCAACAGTTGCTTCCAATCCCACCTTATTGAAATGAGGACCAGTTTGTGGTTCAGATGGACCCCTGACAGCCTCGGGACACCCACAGTTATTGTTAGTGACCTCACTGGATTGATGGATGGAACCAGAAGAGGTCTATTGAGCCTGAGCAATTCAGTGTACATCTGCCTCAACTTTAAATCTTTACAAATAACTTTAGTTTGAAGAGGAAAATAGCACAAGAAAGTTCAAGGGGGATACAAAGTCCCAAGGACCTGACAAGTGGCTTTTGGGGAGCCTGTGCAAGGCACTGCCATTGCCAGCTTTGACACTGAGGCAGCCACTGTGACAGCTGGCAGTCATCCCTGAGATGGGGTGACAGTGCTCAGGAGGCCACGTTCTGCGGGTGTGCACAGCTCGGGGGAGGGGCATGGAGTAGCCTGCTTTTCTCAACACTCTCTTCCTGGGACCCAGGGAAAGGTGGCCTCAGTGACTGCTCCCAGGCTGTCTCTCCATCTCTTGCTCACCTGCTTCTTGCTGCCAAGTTGCTTTTAGTGGAGCAAGGTGGCTACTATGGGGTGTTCACAGATTTGGGCACCAACAGACAGAGCTGAAGGCTGAGGGAAAAGCTCACTGGGTCCCTGAGCAGTGAGATCGGTGTGATTGTATGGAGTGTGTCCAAAAGCCACTCCAGCAGTGAAGTGTCCGGTAATGGAGCCACGTTGGGTCTCCCCTCTGTACTCCCTTCTCTCTGGGACCTTGGTCCTTGCAGCATTGGTGACTTTCTGATTCCTTTAGACTTTAAAATCTGGCTTTTTCTCTGCCAGAGGGTTGACTAATTACAATACAGTTGTCTGCAGCTTAAAGCAACACTCATATTTCATGTGCTTCTGGAGTCCCCAGAATGTTCTGGAACACTAGAAAGGGTGACCATCCCAAGTATCTCTCAACAGTTATCGTGGTTCCTCACTCTGCAGACATCCCAGGCAGAGGTTTTCTCACAGATTGCTTGCTACAGGCTTCCTTTTTGGAAACAGCAGCCATAGTTTGTTCCCAAGTGCTGCTACTAAGTTTTCCAGGAACATGTGTGACATCAGTGCAAGCTGTAGAATGAAGTGGGAAGGTCACCTTTTGCCTGATCACGTGTATAACTTACTGACAGAAAAAGAAGATGGCTTTTAAATACCCTAAGATGGGAGGAACCAAGTCATGGTCTTCTGGGGACAGAGAAAGGCGAGGACATCTGGATCTTGGCAGGTGCTATAGCTCTGTGGGCAGAGTCTGTCATCTGACTCACAACTAAGGAGACTTGTCGCAGCCCCTGCAGGAACACTTAGCCTGTGGTGGGACCTCAAGCATTTGTTGTATCTTTGGAAGATAAAACTAAGATGTTTTGTATTTGTTTTCTGCTCAGATTACCCGAAAATTCAGGCTGAATTCTGAAGGCAAACTTGAACAGACAGTCTCCATGGCAACCACTACCCAACCCATGACTCAGCATCTTCACATCACCTACAAGAAGGTGACCCCATGACCCAGAGCAGAGTTTCATCCTGACGGTGTGTGTCAGGATGTGACAGTAGGCTTCTCACAGACGCCGCAGCAGCAAGTGTGGTGTGGCTGCAGCTCCCAGGGGGATCAAGGGTATTGCCCTGTGTTCCTGTAATGGCATAGAAAAACCAAATAAAAGGCCTTTATTTTTATGGCTGAGCATTTTGATATTATCATGTGTGTGGACTATCCATCTACTCATCTGCTGGTGACTGTTTTCCAGAGTCTTTTCCCTAAAAAAGACTGCTTTTTTTCTTTTTTTACAAGATATGAAATATGTATAAACCTTAAGTAGAGTGGTCAATCATAAGCTAAAGACAAAGACGAGACAGAAGGAGTTGCCATTATTTTTAATGAGCTAAAGGAGCCTGAGGACCCCATTTCCATAAGGACAAAGGGTGTTCCCAACTCGAGAAGGTAGTTGTGAAATTAGCGTCATTATGTGTCTTATTTTATTACTCTGTAATATAATAGTACTTCCATTTCTTTCTTTGTTGACTATGAGTTTGCAGACATACACTGACCTGTGTACCTGTCACCTCGTTTTCACACCTGCCAGCTTTTCCATCCCAGTGATTTCACCTGTTCTTCCTCCTTTTTTTTTGGCTGGGGTATTTTTAAGCAAATTCCACACATAATGTCATTGATCCCTAAATGCTTCAATATGCATTTAAAAACAAAGCCTTTTATTTTCTTAACACACCAGGCTATCAGAAACCACACCAGGAGCACAGACACATGTGGAAGGTGGTGCTCCAGCTGCAGAGAGATTAGCACCTGCAAGAGCAGCTGCATCTTACCCATCCTCCAGGGCTTGGGGACAAAAGACATTACCAGGTGGTGGCTTGAGGACAAAAGGCATTATCAGGTGGCACACCTGGAAGCTCAGAGAAGGAACCAGGGCTGGCACTGAGCCCTCATATGAGAGGAGCGTGGCCAATGTGTAAGGAACTTGGCTGGTTCCCCAGGTGCCAGGAGCACAGGGAAGCTGGACACTCCCAAGTAGATCAGGTATGGAAGAAACTCAGGTACAATTCACCCTGAGGCACAGCCCTCTCCGGCTGTGAACCTGTAAAACCAGACAAGGAATGTGCCTCCAAAATAAGGTGTTGGGACAGGCATGAGATGGACATTATCATTCCAAAGGGGTGGGCAGGAAGTGACAGGTCCTGAGCAAAACCAAAACCTTAAGGCCTCAGAATAGTCCTCTGTCCTCATGTCTGCCTCTAGGCCCACTGGTGTAGAGGTCCCTCCTGGGCTGCAGTAACACACCAGTGGCTCTATCCACCTAGGGTCATCCTAGTGGGGAGCTCTCTGCAGCCAAGGAGGGCCTGGCTCTGCCTATTCATGAGCCCCTGAACCACTGCAACTTCCAAACTCTAAGGGGAGGTAACAGCCCCCATGGCTCATACACTTGCCTGTGCCTCCTACAGGGGTGGCTAAAGTACGTGGGGGAGCATTGTGCAGTGGCAATATCGTAACCAATAAGGTTCATCTGAGGTGTGATTATTGCTAATTGGGGGAAAAAAGTGGATAGCAGGCCCTTTCACTCTGGGCCTGTAGGGGGAGGGCACCCCATGCTCTCTGAAATGCTTTCAGTCATTCTTCCTGATCTTGGACTATAGGCTCTGCCTTCTGTGTAGGGGGCTGGCTAATTTCCCTAGGATTGTAGAAAATCGCCCCTAACTTCTTTGAGATGGCCAATTAATACTAATTTCCTTATCAAATCTGGGCATGCCTGTCATGCTTCCTCAGAACAAGCTTTCTCATTACTTTCAATGTGGATAGGCTGAGAATTTTCCAGGTTTTTAAGGTCTGCTTCCTTTTTAAAAAATATATATCTTTTTGGTTTCAGAGGGAGGGAGAGAGAGAAACATTAATGATGAGAGAGAATCATTGATCGGCTGCCTCCTGCATGCCCCACACTAGGGATGGAACCATGACCTCCTGTTTCATAGGTCAACACTCAACCACTGAGCCACACTGGCCAGGCAGTCTCCTTCCTTTTTTTTTTTTTTTTAAATATATTTTATTGATTTTTTACAGAGAGGAAGAGAGAGGGATAGAGAGTTAGAAACATTGGTGAGAGAGAGACATCAATCAGCTGCCTCCTGCACACTCCCTACTGGGAGTGTGCCCGCAACCAAGGTACATGCCGTTGACCGGAATTGAACCTGGGACCCTTAAGTTCGCAGGCCGACACTTTATCCACTGAGCCAAACCGGTTAGGGCTGCTTCCTTTTTGATGAACAATTCTGTTTGTAAGTCGTTTCTCTCTTCCTGCATTTTACTGTAGTATTCAGGAGATATTAAGCGACTCCTTCAAAACTTTGACTTAGCTTAGAAATTTTTTACCAAATAGCCAAAGACTCACACGTTCTACCATCCACAGAACTCAGCCACAGATGCAGTTCAGCCAAGTGCTTAGGCACTTTATAGCAACCAACACCCTTCCTCCAGCTTCTAAGAACTTGACCTTCATTTCCGTATGAGATGTCATCAGAATGGCCTTTACCATCCGTATTTTTACAATATTCTGTTCATGATGGCTCAGATTTCTCTAAGAAGATGGAAGTTTTTTCTCCACTCCCCACTTTTCTCTCTCTGAGTCACTAGAATCACCCAAAACAGTCCATTCATGTAATGTAGACTTTTCCTAGCATAGAATTCTATCCATTGCCAGGAAGCAAAATCTCAATGAATTGAGATAATGCTGCAGAGAATGGCAGTTTTGCACTTTATTTTAATTTTTGTTATTAATGTTTTTTTAATCCTCACCTGAGGATATTTTTTCCATTGATTTCCAGAGAGAGAAAGAGAAACATCGATGTGAGAGAGACATCAATTGGTTGCCTCACACATGCCCCCTGACCGGGAATCCAGCCACTGAGCCAAACCAGCCAGGGCTGCACCTTATTTTATACATTGCAATCAAAAGAGAAGGAGCAAGAGAGTTACATGAAATACATTGGTGATAGATTAAAGAGAGGAGAGAAAGCAAAGGGGAAACCTCTGGGATTGGATAAGAAGTAAAATGATAGACATACTTCTTTTACATAGGTGGGTATAGAAGAGTTAACAGTCAACAATTAATAACAGTGAGGGTGGTCTCTGCAGAGCGGTGCTTGTACTTCGAGGGATCCGGAAAAAGGAAACTTGCTCTGACATTCCAACAATATGTTATTATAGATGCAAAAAGACAATAGGCTCAGGGGTAAAGATTGACCTTTGTCAGGGAAGATGCTGGCCTAGGACATGACTACCTGCCATAAACTGCTTTTAGTTTAAGTTTTCATTTCAGACCAACCTTTGTGGTTACTCTAGATCTCTGAGTGTGCAAGGCCTCCATTCCAGGCCTTCCCTGAACTTACCAGGTTTAGTGTGCGCCCCTTTCCATCCACACCTCAAAACTCTTACCTCAGCCACTTCCACATTACAGCAGCACCCCACTTCTCAATAACCATTTCATCCATTCTGGCTACTGTAACAAAAATACCACAGGCAGATGGTGCTTATAAACAACAGACATCTATTATAGTCTGGAGGCTGGAAGCCCAAGGTCATGGTACTGGGCAATTGGGCTCGGTGAGGGCCCCTCTCTCGCAGCCACATCTCTGCTGTAACTTCACGGGCAGTGGGATGAGGGATCTCCCCGGGGTCTGTTGCAAGGGCACGAATTCCACCTGAGGATGAATCCATCATGTGTTAACCTCCTCCAAAAGCCCTACCTTCTCATCCCATCATTTGGGAGATTAGGATGTCAGCATGGATTTGGGGAAAATGAACATTCAGACCATAGCACCAGGGAACTTGAAGGCTGGTATCAGCCGTCTCCACTGTTGGAGAGAAGCCAAAAGATGCTGGGAGTATCAAGGAAGGCCTGCCCCTGCATCCCCTATCCCCCTCCACATCCTGCCCTTGCATCCCACGCAAACCCCACATACCGCCCCTGCATCACACCCCCCACCTGACCAAATCCTGCCCCAGCACCTGCCCCTCTGTCCCACACCCTGTATCTCACCCCTGCACTGAGCTGGAAGGGAGGGCAGCACTCAGAGCAGAGCTGAGAAATGAGAAGCAAAATAATTGACTAATCATCTTTCACTCCTGTCACCGCTAGTTGGGAAGCTGGTCACTACTCCTCAAGGCATCCCCGGGCTGCAGTCTGGGTTCACCTGAGCTTCTTGTAGTGTCTGCCCTCAGTTTCATGTAGTCTATAAGCAGGATGGCGAGTTCTGGTTGGACACACTCCCTGCAAGGTGCGCAGTCCTCACAGTCAGCTGGTCTCACTTTGAGGATGGGGACAGCCTTTCCCGTGAAAGGTTTGCTGCCGAGGACATTGCCCGAAGCAGCCCCTTGATTAGAGTGGTGGCCCAGTTGTCATTACTTCTGCATTAGGGGCTGGGACTCCCTCAGAAGAACTTCCCCTGCTTCCACTAGGCTAAGTGTTGTTTCCCTAAAAATGTTCACACCAGAAAGCCAGCATAGAAGCATAACCCTTTCAATTATTAACCAAAGAAATATGCAAACTTGTCAAAAGCCTTTAGTAAGAATTTATTTGAGCCAGGATTTTGAGGACTGAGACAGATCTCAACGGACTGAGACAGTGCTTCAGAGAAGGGTGCTTTTGCAGTTCTTTTAGGATCAAAGGAGATGAAAGAAAGGTCACATGAAGTCCAGTGTTGGCAGGGAAATCTCTAGACTTGGCTAAGAGGAAAGTCGAGATACACACCTGCTTTACATTGGTGGGTGCAGGATGGTTCACACGATCACAGTGAGGAGAGACTATGCAGCAACGAGATGAGTTTCCACGCAGTCCTGCCCTGCCGCTAGTGGGCCAGTTTCGAGTGTCTGGAAGTGAAAATTACTCTGACATTCCAAAAACATGTTATTCCAGATGCACAAGAACAGCGGACAGGCTCACGCAAGGTGAAGACAAGGAAGCTGTGGGATGTGACCTTTCTCCAGGACCTGCTCAGTCAGGGGCTGATGTTCGGACCCTCCTGTGTGGAGGTCTGGACAGCCACCTCTTCATTCTCCCCTTTAACTGTGAATTGCTGGAGTAAGAATGTCCTAACCCTGGATGATGCCCAGGATCGAGCTCTTTTCACACCCCACACCACCTCTCAGCTCCTCCTGCTCCTGCTTGAGCCGGTACTTCTGTACATTTGATGGAATTCTAGTCCATTGCAGATGGGAGGTGCTCCAATGATCCCATAGTTGGCCTGACAGAGCCCCCCAGCCCCAATGACTCCGTGTTCCAGCACCACCACTGCCCCCCATATCATCTGCCCCAGGGCCCATTCTTACTGGGAGTGGGGCATTGGAGAGGGTGGGACTCAGAGACCACAGGCAGCCACTCTGCTTCCAGGCCTGTTCCATGGGCTGAACCGGAAAATCATTTTATAATTATTTTCACTGAACTATGTGAGATGAAGGTGCTGCATGACCCTGAAATACTTAGGCATGCAGCATACACATTTTTTAAGAAAAAAAGAAAAGTATGTGTCCACACTGTTTCCAATTCAAAATTTAAGATTTTGAATTTTTTTCCTTAAAATTTATCATTTTACATCTTTTAAGATGAAAATCTTGGTTCTTCAAAATATTGAAATTATTTGCTTTATTCTACAGGACACAATTATTTTAGTATAATAATATTCTTATTAACAGTAAGATTATTGATTAAAGTTTGATATTTTTGTTACTATTTTTATGCTTTCCTCATTAAAGATATAGTTATAATATAAATGGAGCCTTGGCCAGTGAGGCTCAACTCATGCATGGAAAGGTCACTGGTTCAATTCCTAGTCAGTGCACATACCTAGGTTTCGGGCTCGGTCCCGATTGGGGTGCATCCGGGAGGCAACTGATCTGTTTCTCTTTCTTTCTCAAATATATATAAATAAAATAAGCAATTTCTCTGGTTGCTTATATCATCAACTTGATATACCAACTAATTTATTTTAACTTCTACAAATTGAGTGTTCTTTTAGGTTAGCTTTGTGTAAACATCCTATATTACTTTACTAGGGGCCTGGTGCACGAAATTTGTGCATGGAGGGAGAGTGGGGGTCCCTCAGCCCAGCTTGCCCCCTTTCACAGTCTGGAACCCCTCAGTGGATGTCCTGTGATGGCCCCAGTCTGCCAGGCGCCTTTTGTGTGTGTGTGTGTGTATGTATGTGTGTGTGTGTGTGTGTGTGTGTGTGTGTGTGAGACCACTGGGGACCTGCCCCTAGCTGCATCTGAGGCTCGGAGTAGACCTCCTGTGTGTGTCTACCTGCTGGGGACCTGCCCCCAGGCACACCCGTCGAGGCTTGGAGCAGGCACCCCCTCTATGTTGATCTCTCAGACTCTTGCCCTCCCCTGCATGTTGTTCTCTTTTTTGAACTGTGGCCAGGGCTGGGTGCTGCCTGCCTCCCAAGCTTGCCTACTGCCCATCTTCCTCCAGCCACCAGAAAGCAGGGAAAACCCCGCCTCATGGTCAGGCCAGCCTTTTCCTGCTCCCTGATCCCTGGAAGGGACCTGGAGAGCCGCCAAGCAGGCCCCCAGCCCCCAAGAGCTTGTTTTCCTGCTCCCCAGTGCCCCCCAAAGGGCCTGGGGAGCTGCCAAGCAGGCCACCGACTCTTTCCCACTCACCGGTCCCCTGCTGCCTTCCTTTCCCACTCCCCAGTGCCACCAAGGGGTCTGGGGAGCCGCCAAGCAGGACCCCGGCCCCTGCAGCCTTGCTTTCCTGCTCCCCGGTGCCCCCCCAAAGGGCCTGGGAAGCCGCCAAGCAGGCCCCCAACCCCCACTGCCTCTTTCCTGCTCCCTGGTGCCCAGC